>CAUYPK010035871.1:0-25991 GCA_963574355.1 Loris lydekkerianus | reverse complement strand
TAGGCTATAATTGGGTTATAGCTTTCATACGACCACAGAAGACTTAATTTATGTTTATGTTATGTTGGACTAAGGTTTAGTCCAATTCTTTCTCTTCTCCAGGTTGAAAGACTACTCCATTAACAGTAAAGGTGTGATTTAAGTTACAGGTGGTCTGCTTATGCATAGGATACGAAATTTAGCCTTGTACATTGGAAACATTTGCAAATAGAACAATATTGATTTGGGCCATAGCCATGAGAACCGAAACAGTCACACATTATATGCACTTTTGGCTTAAATGAGAGCAAAACCTTAATCAGGTCCAAACATTTAGAGTCCTGTATTAAAGAGAGATATATAGATATGAATCCAATAGATGCTTCTGTCATTTTACTTTAATTGCAATTTTGCAACTTCAACAACAAAAGATCCATTAGGCTTTCATCTCAATCAATACACAATATATTATCAGTCTAGACGACCAAAAATGACTTGTATAAAATATCAGCACGTTGCATTTTCATTATGTAAATGGAATTCTGCAGGAGAATTAATTGATTATTCAGTTACTATGGATCAGCCTCAGATGTCTTAGTGAGATAAGAGGGAAACTTATCAAGCCTCTCCAGTGGCTGTAACTTAAAAAGGAACAAGGAAAAAAAATAAAGAGAAAGAAGAAAACACAGAGTACATTTCACTTTCATTGGCAGCCTGGGTAAAACCTGTGAAATGTTGAGAGAGGGAAGAAATCCATTACCAAGTTTATTAGTGATAGGACATCGAGAGTTATTAGGCTGGTTACTGCTTGGGGATCAACATTTTTTAAAAACCACACAAACAAAACTGTGATATAGGTAGTGAGAGTCCCCTAGTTCTCTCCCAAGACTCTCAGTGCCCCAAGTAATTCACACCTAGACCATATATAATTATAGCAGGATTGTTTAAAAGGATCTATTTCTTTTTTCTTGCATGGGTGGAGGCTGGGGAATGAGGGAAAGATTTTATCTTTATCTTCATGACAGAATGAAGAAGGGGAATGAGAGGAGAAGACTAGTGGTTTCTACTGTCTCCCTCCCCTTCTAAGCATTAGGGAAAAACATTGCTACTACAAAAGTATATTTAAGTTTGATTTAAATCGATGTGTTCACTTCCTTGCTTTTAAGAAACATTCAACAACCATATACATTAGGTTCTCCCTTTGGTGAGCAAAGAGTCTGCAGCACCCTGATTCAGTGGTACTGCCCTTGCTTAAAAATGTTTTGGGATCTGCTTTGGGGGAATTTCATAAACAACCCTGGGACCACTTTGTTTGGAGTTGTCTCAGTGCTCTCAAAGGTCAACCGGTTGAGGGATATTTTTAATTTTTCAAACAGTCAAAATTCTTTACACACTGAAGTAAAAAGAGATTGTTAAAGTAGAGCATTCTTTACACATGGAATGGAAAGGAAGATTGTTAAGATAGATTAATATGTCTCTGAGGTTTTGGAAAGCAACAAGAATGCCTGGCAATAAAACAATACCTTTTTCTGTTTTTTTTTTTTTTTTTTTTTTGCAAACAGTTCCAAATTTTGGTAGGAATATATTGTAATTCCTAAAGGGGTCATTTTGGAAAATAATCATCCTGGCTATGTTAGGGATGGCATTTAATACCAACTAAGCCAAATCACACCAAACAATCTTATTTATACTTCGTGTGTAAACCAGGTGTAGCAGGGAAGAGCCAGGATGCTTGGCCTGGGGGCAAAATATGAAGTGGGGTATGACTGACTTTAGTAATCAGCTACTGTAACAAATTACCACAAACTTAGTGGTTTATTTATTCATTTATTTATTTATTTATTACTAAATCATAGTTTAAAACAACACAAATTTATTCACTTATTGATCTGTAAGTCTGATCAGAAGTCTCACATGGTTGTGCCAAAATCACAGTGTTGGGAAAAGCATTCCTTCTGGATCTCTAGGGAAGAATCAATTCCTTGTCAGTTCCAGCTTCCAAAGGCTGCCTTCATCACTTGCCCATGGGCCCCTTCAAATTTTAAAGCCAAAGCCAGTGTTGGTTTAGTGAGACATCCCCACACTGTATCCCTCTAACATTGATTCTTCTGATTGCTTGTTTTTGATTTTAAGGACTGTTGTGATTACATTAGGACCACCCAAATGATCCAGGTTGATCTCCCTGTCTTAAAATCATCTGTTGGAGCTTCCCTAGTGTGTCCCCACCTAGGATTGAAGCCTAAATTGCAACAAAAACCCAGGAAAGTTTAGATGGAAGGTGGCATTTGCATCAGCTAGATGGATCAAGTTTGGTCTTTCCAATGAGTAAGAATCATGAGAAGAAATTTGACACACCTTCTACTATCCACTTACCCACCCCCATCCCAAGTTTTGAGGGCAGGGGTCTTTCAAGAGGTAGGGAAGCTCTTATAGACCTGGTTAAGATGTCTAAGGCTTAATGTCTAATGAAACACAAAAAGTAAAACTAACTGAAACTTAATTATGTTTCTTTGGTTTTGCAGCAAGAATCAAGGATGTTTTAAAGCAGAGACTGCACAGACATCCAGGGTAGTCCCTGCCACAATGGATAATAGGATTATTGATAGCATTATCTACATCCAAATACCCCTGAATGGTGGATATGAAGCCATAGCTACTTTTCAAGGTAGTCTCTGGGAGTATAGCTAGGGATCTCCAGTAGATCTCACTGAGAAAATCTTGGAATGCTCACGTTTTTAGTTAATGAAAGTATAGCATGGGTCATAAAGCATTAATTCTCAACCAGGGTTGGTCTTGCTTCCTCCCAGAGCAGTTGGGAATGAAAATACATGGAGGGAAGGATGTTTTTGGATGTCACAATGATTCTGGCAGATGGCACAGCTGACCTATCATAGGTAGGAGCCAGGAATGCTGAGGCTCTGTAGTGAATGGACCAGTCACATGCAATGAAAAAATTTTCTGAAAATGTAATACATTTATCTACCCCTTCATGACAGGCTCTAGATGTATTATCTCGGTTGGCTAGAGCTCACAATCTCAATAATCTTCAGGGGCCAGGCTGATATTTCACACAAGTAAGAAAAGCCTGGTGCAGATTGTATCCAGCTTAGCTATCAGTGGGTGCCTAAAGTGGGTGCCTCCTCAGCTTACCCAGGTTGTTGCCAGGCAGGAAATTGATGCCAGTATTTCTGCGGGTTCTGAATTGTCAACACAACGCTAGAGACCTAAAATTTTTGTGGTGAAATTCATCCAATTTAAATGTTGAGCACTAATGTCTGAGTTTAAAATCATTATGCAAACCAAATGAAATAAATTGGGGGGCTAGTGTTGTCCTATGGTCACCTGGAAGCCTCTGGATTTGTTGCTGATTTAAGTCACTAAAGTCCTTAATTGAGGTCCTTCAACAAATGGAAGCAGACATTTCTGAAAGTAAAAGGAATAAGAGGTATGATAGATGAAGGCGATTTTTTTGTCTTCTTCTTGTTCTGAGTTTTCCCTTGTTAGTGGTGCTTGTTCTCTGCTCTTGAAGCCGTTCTACTCAGTCAATCAATAAACATTTACTAAGTGTGTATGATGCTTTAGTCACCTTGCGGTGAGGGGCACAGATGACCAAGGCACAGTCCTTCTTTTCAAAATAAAACTCATAATCTAACTAGGAGATGAAAGATAAAGTGAGGAAAATGCACAGAAGAAAGATCAGTGCCATAGTGAATAAATATTCAAATGCTAGGAACTTGGGGGGAAATGAAATTTGAAACGAGGAAGGTAATATGCGGAAGAGACCAGGGAGATGGATTTTACATAGGGGATGATCTGTGTCTTAGGCCTTAAAAGAAGGAGTAAAATTTAGGGAAGTGAGACTGAGGAGGCTCATTTTCTCTCCTAGAAATTTCCTAGCAGCCTTAAACATGATCAAATCCTTCCCATCTAAAAATACAAAAGCTAAACAATATCTCTTTTGATCAGACTTCTGTGTGCAACTATTGCCTATTTTCTCCTTTTCAGAACCAAACTTCTCTAAAGAGTTTTCTGCATTTTCTTCATCCACGTTCTTTTCTCCTGCCCACTTCTCTACCCAGACCAATCAAATTTCCTTCCCCTATTTGTACTAAAATGACTCTGCTATGGTTACCTCTGATTTTGGCTTCAAGATCTCTTTCTTAGAGGACCTATGTAATCTCCAGACTTGGGTGGGTTATCTTTGTGGAGAGCGTCCCATACACTTTCATGATTAATTACTTCTAATCATAACAATACAATGAATTAACTTTTGCCCATAGGAAGTGCTCACTACCTACTAGGTAAAGAAATGAACGTATGTCTGTTGCTACTTAAAATTCTTCCCACTATTCATCCACTGCTGCAGTTATGGCTGATCTATAAAACTGTTGCCTGAAGAGTTTGATTTTTTTGAGTTTGAAAAGGTAAAAATAATAATGATGATGAAGTAATCTGGGGGAGTAGAGAAGGCTATATATTGAAATGTGAACTCAAGATGTAGACCTATATAATTGACTGTATATCATCCTGACTGACATCTTCTTGGACCAATTGAGACAATTCTGTGCCTTGTGAAATTGGCTGAGGCAGTCAGCATGATTGATCCAGTATAGTCGGGGGGATTACTGGAAGCAACAGCCACTGTAGGGCTGGTATAGTGCTTGTGCTGCATAATGTACAGCTACAATTTTTCTAATGCATGGCGTAGAGCAGTGTTTTCTGCCTTCCTTCTCCCTTCCCTTTCCTTTCCTTCCCTTCCCTTCCATCCATTCTTTTCCTTCATCTCCTTCCTTTCCATCACTCATATTAAGTTATATAATATCTGTTACTAATGCACACATTTATACACACATAACTGAAGATAGAGTGCCACAGAGCAATATTCACTCTTGTTACAAGAGATACACTCTGATATTTGCATCTTTTGTGACACTTGCTGTGGGACTCTGTTTCACTTTTTCCAGTACTGACTGTGAGGAAGTGATGATCTATTGATGGGTCTGGACTTGCGGTTTGAAAAATGCTAACTTATACCAAGTCCACTTATTTCCCTCCAGTCTTATTGAGAAATAATTAACAAACAAAATTATATAATTTTTAAGTATATGACATGATGATTTCATATACAGGATATTGTAAAATGATTAGCACTATCAAGTTAATTAACGCATTCATCACCACATAATAGTTAGCATTTGTGTGTGTGTGTCTGTATGAGAGCATTTAAGATCTACTTTCTTGCAAATTTCATATGCACAAGATAGTAGTGTTAGTACTATTACCATACTGTGCTTTAGAATCTCAGAACTCAATCACCTTAATTAAAAGTTTACATCTTTGACCAACATCTCCCAATCCCCTCACCTAGCTCTTCACAATAACAATTCCACTCTCTGCTTCTGTAAACTTTAGAGTTTTTTAGATTGCATATATGAATGAAATCATATAGTATTTATATTTCTTTGTCTGATTTACTTCAATTAATATAATGTCCTCAAAGCTAAAACGTGTTTGTTGAAAATGTGAGTCACTTAGGTCATTCCACTTGGCTATTGTGAGTAATATGAGCATGGAGTATAGATACCTCTCTGAGATCCTGATTTTGTTTCCTTCAGGAATATACTCAGAAGTGAGATTGCTGGATTGATTATTTGGTAATTCTATTTTTTATTTTTTGAGGAAGCTCTGTAACATTTTCCATAATGACTGTACCAATTTACTTCCCTACCAATGTGCAAAGATATTCTTTTTTCTCCATCTTTGGCAATAACTGTCTTTTTGATTATAGACTAAGTAACAGGTGTGAAGTACTATCTCATTGTGGTTTTGATTCGCAATTCTCTGATGATTAGTGATACTGAGTACCTTGTTTTTCATACTTATTGGCCATTTGTATGTCTTCTTTGGAAGTTGTCTATTCCGGTCCTTTGCTCATTTTTTAATGGAATTATTTAATTTTTTACCATTGAGTTGTAAGAGTTCCTTATATACTATATTTTGGATATTAATTCCTTATCATATGTATGATTTGTACTATATGTGTGGTTCTCTCATTCTGTAGTTTGAATTTTCATATTATTGATTGGCTCCTGGGCTGTGTAGAAGCTTTTTAGTTTGATGAAGTCTCACATGTTCATTTTTGCTTTTGTTGATTATATTTCTGGTGTCATTTCCAAAATGTTATTGCTGCGACCAATGTCAATGAACTTTTTCCCTGTTTTTTTCCTAGGAGTTTTATGGTTTCAAATTTTGCATTCATAATCTTTAATCCATTTCACATTATCTTTTGTAACTGATATAAGAGAGAGGTTTAATTTTACCCTTTTGCATGTGGCTCTCCAGTTTTCCCAGAACCATTTATCAAAAAGATTATTTTTCCCCCCATTGTGTATTTTGGCATCCTTGTAAGATATGAGTTAACTGAATTTGTGTGAATTTATTTCTGGATTCCCTATTGTGTTCATTGACAAATGTGTCAGTTTTTATGTTATTTTAATTACTACTATGGTTTTATAATAAAATTAAAATTTCTAACACCTTCATATTTATCTTTCTTCCCTCAAGATTACTTTGGCTTTTTGGTATCTTTTGTGGTTCCATTCAAATTTTAGGATTTTTTTCTGTGAAAAATGCCTCCAGATATTGATAGGGATTACATTGAATCTGAAGATCACTTTGTGAAGTGTGAACATTTTAATAATATTGATTCTTCTGAACCAATAAGATATCTTCCCATTTATTCACATCTTCATTAGTTTCTTTCATCAGTGTTTTATAGTTTTCAATATACAGATCTTTGGATATGTTTTTGGATCACCTCATTGGATCAGTTTTTCCAAAGGATATTTTTGCTTTTGATGCTATTATAGCTATTATAAATGGAATCATGTAAATGGAATTATTTTCTTTATTTCTTTTTCAAATAGTACAAACTTCATTTAAAAGATTTGCTAGTAGTAATGCATGAAGCTTTTGAAAAGAAATGAGGAAAATGTGATGGTCAGCTTGACTGGACTGCAAGATCCACAGATAGAGACAGACCCTGGGGAAAGAAGGCAGGGATAAAAAGCAGTTCACACACCTACTCTCCTCCACTGGCCAAAACACTGTCTACTTAAGTAAAGAGAAAGAAATGAGGTGGGAGTAAGGAGGGTATTACATTCTAGTCAAACTTCAGTGACTCTTCTCTTGAATAGGGACACAAAGGAAAGTCATGAAAAATGAGTAAAGATCTGCTGATTGGGGGTGCTGACAGGAAATTAGAATATAGAGAACATGGCTGGGAGAGCTGTGGAGGAAGTGACATATTAATTGCCTACTGAGATTGTCAAGGAAGACAAGGAAATGCTCGAGGGCTGGCGGGAGGATCCAAAATATCATGAGAAAGGGCTGAGGGACTAAATTCAGGAAAAGAAGACATAAATTAAATACGGTATAGGAAAACTTCCTGAGTGTAGGAACCATCAATCTGGGAAACAGAATCTCCAAGGAAGAGGGGGGAAAGCCTACATTTAAAACATTAAAATTCAGCTAGTCATAACAATGATGGTAAAGAATGCTCTGTTCTGGCCCAGAAAGGTTAAGGTAGACTAATACTTTTTAAAGATGAAGAACATAAATGTCTTAACACAGTAATTAAGTAAATGAGATGAAATTTATGTTGATTAGTTTGATGTAAGTACTCCAAATCATATAAAAAACCAACATGTTGTACCCCACAAACGCATAAATGTATTCATGATCTATGTGTACATGACTTAAAGAAAAAAAAAGGAGAAAATGAAATATTTAATTTTACATTAGAAGGGACTTCATTTTATAAATAAGAAAATTCAATTCTATTATACATCTACATAATGCTGAGATCGAGAGTAAAACCTAAGACTCCCATTTGACAGTTTAATGCTCAAGTAGTCCACAGAATTCTTGTTCATATTTTCAAAAAATTTTGGTAATATTTATGAGTATATCTGTAAACTGTCAGTAGAGTACATCTTTTATCCCTCTATGAAAAAAAGAGAAAGTTGAAGCTTTAGGTTAGATTAGGAGACCTATGTGTGGCTGTTTAGAGCTATAGTGTTCAATGTAATAGCCACTAGCATGTTTGGTTATTGAACACTTAAAATGTGGCTAATCTGAATTAAGCTTTGATATAAGTAAGAAATACATGCCAGTTTTGTTTGACTCAATACAGAAAAAAGGACTAATTTCATTGCACTTGTGTACATTAAAATAAATATTTGCTTTACGTGTTGAAATAAAAATAATTTTGATATACTGAGTTAAAATATATTATTAATGTCCCCTTTAAAAATATTTTAGCATGATTACTAGAAAATTCAAAATTACATACATGCCTCTGTTCTATTTTTATTGGCCTGAACTGATACAGAAAATCCCATGACTAATAAAGGGAACCTGATATTTTGTTTCCAGCCTACTTTCTAAAGCACAAATTACACTCTTTGGCCTTCATAAGGTTGGAGTATGTCTCCTTAAGCACCCAAATTCAGGTTAATAAATGGCCCATGAAAATTAGCATCTATTCCAAAACCATTAAAGAAGAAAACAATTTAAACATTTCCATGACATTGTTCCTTATTCTCATGATTGTTTCCTGAATTAAGGCGCCTGAAAAGCCCAGTGTGTTTAGCTATAGTCATCCTCCATTCCTGCTCTATAGTAGCATTGTGTTGTAATGAAGACGATGAAAGAGCATTTCAGAAAATAGCCTCCAATATGAAGTAGCAATCAATATGCATGGTATATACCATCAAGTTAGAGCAATGTGTGGGAGAGCCCCAAATATGTTTGGCCTGCTTAAACACATGCTTTCTGCTTGCCAGCCAACAAATCGCTTCTATATATTACATAAGACTAAATTAATACCTACACGAAGACAGTTTATTGTGGATGATGGATCATAGGTTTGTTACTCATACATCCAGAGCAGGGCCCTGGAAATCACATCATCATTGCATTCCCAGGGAAAGAAATGATTGTCATATCCAGACATGTTTATCATGGAGAGAGAGGCCGATCTGAGCCCATCCACTTGCTGAGGAAATACCGCCACTCACATGGGGAGTGCTCAGAGAAAAGACCCAGTCTTGACTGCTGATTCTGGCAAGAATACTATTTCACTATTGTCATTCTGAAGGTGACAAGGAGTGAACTGTCTATATCCTGTGGTCTATGTGGTTAGGTGTGAGGGTGTAAATATGAGTACCATTTAACAAAGGCAACCTAAGTACCATCTGCTCTACTTTGGGGAAGCAACAATGACCCAAGGAATGAAGCTATTGCATGTAGTGCAGTCAATGATAAAACACACATGGACCAAAAACTCAAAGGTGCAAGTCCTAGCATAAATGCAGGAGATGAATAAAGGACAGATTAAACTCTAAAGGGATGGGCCTTTTTGGCCTATCTCCTGACAAACTGTCTGGCTGCATCAGCAAAAGTTGAGAGCAATCGATACTTATGAAACAACAACACGGCCACAATCAGAGGCAGAGCAGGGTTGGAGTGCTATTACCATAAGTGGCTGAGTCATTGATGTGAATGTGTGTATCATTTTGCATACTATTTGCATGTTATTTGGTGCAAGCTTGCCAATAAATAAATACAATTTATCAACTTGCACAAGCTACCCTGACCTTTGTAAGTATGCACTGAGGAAAATAAACTAGACCTGCAATGAATTACTATTTGTTTAGCATAAAACAAATGAATAGTTCGGATCCGGAGAGTAAGCAACTAACTTTAATGCTGTTGACTAGGTAGACTGAGCCCTGTGGGAAAGTCTATGTTGTAGAGTTTTTTTTTTTGTAGTGTCACGTATTAGCTTCATCTGATAGTCACTTTCAGTGTGTTTGTTAATGCTGATCTCACTAAGAAAGATGAGTATATATTTGCACATGTGTACCTCTTTATCTTTTGATCACATTTATTAAGTGCATCCCATATACCTAGTAGAGTAGTAAGTGCTTTACATATATTGTTATTTAATCCTCAGTAAAAGTGGCCTAGGCCAGGCGTGGTGGCTCATGCCCTTAATTGTAGTACTTTGGGAAGTTGAAATGGGAGGATTGCTTGAATCCACAAGTTTAAGACCAGCCTGAGCAACATAGCAAGATCTTATCTCTAAAAAATATATAGAAAAGTAGTGTGGGCATAGTGGTGCAACCCTGCAGTCCTAGCTTCTCAGGAGACTGGTGCGGGAGGATTGCTTCTGCCCCAAGAGTTTGAGGTTGCAGTCAACTATGATGACACTACTGCACTCTAGCCCAGGCAAAAACAAACAAACAAACAAAAAAATGGTCTAGTTTTATAGATGAGGGATCAAAGATGTGAGCATTTAGGCAAATTCTTCAGGACACAGAAATAGCAAGTTGGGAAGTTGTAGAATCTACATTTGAATTCGTTTTTCTGACTTCAGAGCATGAGTTCTTAGCCACTCACAATAGTACTAACCTATGATAACTTGGTGAAAGTTATACTGGATTTATACCAAAAGATATAGATGAGCCAATTTTCTTTCCCCAGGGATTTGTAGGATGCAAGGCTTATAAAATGTAAGGGACCCACTTGTGAAAAAATATGCAAAATTATTACACGACCTCATCTATAAAAGTAAATATTTGTTTAGAATGAGAAAAGAAATCCTAACAAATTAAAATACCACAAGCAAAACAAAATGAATAAATTTAATATTTTTATAAATTAACTGATGAATATACATAGTTATAATATTTTTCATTAAATATTTTAGCTATAAATTCATTGATCATCTCGTATAATAGAGAAATTTTTGTAATGTAGTAGAATCTCTGTCAGTTGACCACTTGAGGGACTGTAATAAACTGGTCAACATACAAAGGTGGACAACATAAGAAACTAGGCATACTGCCCTGATACGTGCATTTGATGCAAGTCTGGTCTATGAAAATTATGTCACCTTAAGGAGGTGGGCAATATGGGGAGGTGGTAAGCTGTGGAGGTTCTACTGTATACTGTCTATCATTTTGCTGCAGGTTTATATCTCACAGAAACATAAATTATATCATGATATACTGTGCATAAAATTCAAGTCTATTTTTGACAATAGTGAATTTCCACCTTAACCAAGTGCTGTTGGTGATGACTAAATCTTCTGCTTATAATTTTTGATACGCATAGACTAACTCTGACTTTGTATATTTCAGACATTATCTCCCTTCTATTGTCCACCTAACCCTGGGACAGAGGAGCACAGAAGCAATTCATTTATTTCATTTATTTCATCATAAGACTTTTGGCCAGTTATCTTTGTTTACTTAACAAGTAGGTCAGCATAGAAAACTGTAAGGATTTTTCTGGAAGCTATTCTTATGTCATGATGGTTAGTAATACTTTAATAGTATGTGGAAGTGACTGTAAACTATGTAAATCTATCCCACTAAATCTAAGTTAAATACAATCCCCACTCAATTTCCTGAACCTGCCAAATGACCATGGCTACTCCAACATCACCTGATAGGCAGGAAAGTGTGTCTGGGTGGAAGGTAGAGTGGACTTAGGTGATATTAAAATATTTTACTTTTGCAAATTTTGCAGAATCTTATTATCCTGTGAACATATTATCAGAGCCCCTCCCAGGGAGTGAGTCACCAGAGCCATAGGCACCCCAGTGCCGCTCCCCATTACTGTCTACAATGTCACATGACATGCTCTTTCTTATAGTGTATTTCCTTTGAACAGCTTGACCCTACTCAATCCCAACCATGTGTCTATTTATCAACTCTACGTAAATGATTCTAAAATATTTTGCACATGACAACCCATTTATTGGCCCAACAGAATGTCCTCACTGTTACTTATTCATAAGTATGCTTTTAGGCCTATTTCCAGCAAATAGCTCAGAGCTTTTTATTTTTATATGCTCTGTATAATTAGTAGTATAAATTGTTCCTTGTATTCATATTTCAATGTTTTAATTTATAATACAATTATTTTAATATGTTATTTGGTATTAAATGTTTTATAGTACATATATTTATTGTGATGCTGTAATAGCATCTAAAGACATTTGAATGTAGGAGTATATGTGTGAGGAACCTCACACATATACAAAAAATACATTTTTTGTATTTATCCGACAAAAAATGCTTGGACATATCTCTGGACTATGAAATGACTCTGTATGTCTTGGGAGCTCTACAACCTTCATTTGGAATACTACTGGACAAAGCCTCATACTAGTTAAAAATACTACTGGTTTGCTGGCTTCAAGCACCCTCTGTTTTAAGTGTGGTAAAGCAACCAAATCCTTGCAGTGTTTACTTACTTGTTTAAAAAAAAAAAAAAAAAAAAAAAAAAACAGAAAAAGAAAAAAGAAAAAAACACTTTTCAGTGTATAGAATCCTCTAAATTGAATTATTTGGAATAATAAATATCTGCATGAAAAAGTGGACTTTCCTATGTCTTGGCACAATTGTTTGAGAGGAAGGTACTGACCAGTGGGAATTTAAGTTTGTGCTTCAGGCTTTGGGAAAAATGGGTTTGTACTCTTTCAGGGAGGAAATGTGTGGCCATCTTTCTTCTTCTGGCTGGCATTGCAAGTAGGCTTCATTTTAAAAATAGTGCTAGGGAGGGAGGAAAAAAATGTAATGTATTCTTAAAATGTTTATATGTCAGCAAAATCCTGAAAACCATTCAATAGATTAATCCTCCTGCTGACTTAAAAAGGATGGATTTCCAGCTATAACTGAGATTGGGAAAAATTGATCTCCAGGTTCCTTATGACTGAATAAGATAAAAGCCGCTGCCCTGGCAAACTTCTCCCAGCCTGGATCCAGAATTTGGGAAGGCTGGCTAATTGAAAGGTCCCCCCTAAATGCCAGCACAGACCCTTCGGAGGAGATCTGGAAAAAGAATCAAGGGCAGGCTGTCCATTTCTCAAGAATGATTTCCAGAATGTTATTTATTGTCACCAACACCAAGCAACCACAGTCAAAGGTACAATTGCTCTCTTCCCCTTTCTTCTAACTCTTCCTCATTTCTCTCTTACCTTCTCTCTCACTCCATTCCTAAACTTTCTCTTTCTCCTACACATGTCTTTTGTGTGAGGACAGTTTCAAAATGAACATACCGCCTGAATTAAAGTTCTCTTGTTAAAACTCTAAGCAATAGTGAGCCAGCTTCTTTCTGTGATGTGTTTACCAGATTAAAAATAAGACTTTGCCTCTTTATGTGGATTGATGGTTAACAAAGCATTTCAGCTACCTTTTCCCATGTACTCCTCGCATAAATCCTGTGAGGGATTAATTATGATCATCACTGCTATAAAAACAGAATTGGAAGTGCTTTGTGGATGTCATACCACCAGTATTTGCCAGATCTGGGACAAGAACCCATATGTGATTCTCCTTCTGATGGATTTCAGCTGAGCCTAATGTTGCCAAAAACAGTCTTATATATTGTATAGACCTACACGGCATTTGGAGGCATTAGTGTTTTCCTGACTTTGTTTTTATTTTTATCTTTCTCTGTTATTTCTTTCATTCTTTTCTTCCTTTCAATTTAAAATATTTCTCCCTTTCCCACCTACTCCTTCATCTATCCTCTATTTTAGGCTATTTCTTTGTAGGAGCAATTGGTCATGCAATTTTGAATCGATCATGATTGTCCTGGGCAAACAGGACAATTGCTGAGCCATGGATTTGTTTTTCCTAAGGAATTCCATAAAGTTTCTACAATATGGTTCCATAAAGTTCTCTGGATATTTATGGAGCTACTTGCATAGTACAAAAATTCTCAACCCGTAGGCTTAATTTCCTAAATCTTAATAAACAAACAAACAAAACAACATTAGCAAATATTATTAAATAGTGTTTTCTTTGTGCCAGACAGCCTTCTGGGTGTTTTGCATATATGAGCAAACTGAATTCTCATAACAACCTTTTTTTAAATTCCCACTTTGCAGATGAAAGAATTGTGACACAGAAAGAAGTAACTTGCTCAACGATACAAACAAGTAAATAGAGGAGCCTGGATTCAAACCCAGATTATCATATCTGTGGCGTTTGTCCTCTCAGCCACGTACTGCATAGGTCTCATAGACTTAGTTAGACACTATTCGCCCAAATGACAACATTAGCAAATGGCACTTGAATTTTCAAGCCAGCCTTCTTAATCACCTAGAGCCAGGGTCAACAGGTACCATCTCTGAGCAGGTCTTACATTGTCCCTGACTTTGTAAGGCTCTTACCATTTTAACTTGTAAATTGCAGGCAGAGGGGGTGGAACCCAGATGGGCATGTCTCTAGCACTTTTCATTGTGGGAGATTCCTCCAGTGGAGAAGTGTTACCTGCTTGTGTGTTTTATATGTGTGTGGTAAGAATGCACTGAAAAGTATTGCATGTGGAGAGGTGGAAAGGGGATAAAGTAGAACTGAGGCCAGTGGTTATTTGTGAGTGGGTAGCTGTGATGACAAGGTTTGCTTTTATGGCTTCTTGGTGGGTGTAATCAGTGGGGAGCTATTCCCATAATGATAGGGGTGTGGTGTGTGTGGGGGTTGTCTGTGGGTGGGGAAGTTGAGGATAAGCCAGTGACAGAAAGAAAAGGCCGAGCAGGTCATTCTGATTGTTTTTTAAACCTCCCCCACCTCTCCTCCAACTCTAAATATCCACGATGTTGCAATAGAAGTTGAAATGGCTAAAGTTGTGAAGAATTTTCTTTTTCTTTTGAAACACAGTATAAAACCACACTCATAACAACCAGGTTCCCTATATAAATCTATTTTTAAGATGATTATAGGGTTTCCATAGCCATTCTAGCATCAACTGCTGGTTTTGTTTCCTCGTCGTCAGTAAACTTTTGGCAGAATAGTGCACCAGAGGTATACTTTTTAAAGGGTATAATTGCATGGCATGGAAATTATCACTTTCTCAGCGACGGTTTTCATTGGTCTCTCCCTTTGAGAATCCGGTTTGGAAGCTGGGCTTGTCAGTCCCTCCAAGCACACATCATATTGTGTGTGTGGGTCTCACAGCACATCATGCTGGCAACCACTAGGCAGAGAGTAGCAATTAAACCACACAATAGGCATCGAGGGATAAGAAGAAGACACTGTGTTTAAAATAAACGAACACAAGAAGCACAGCCAGCTTCCCTGGGAAGGCTATCTGAAAGCAGTGTGGTTAGCCAATGTTGGACCAGCTTTGCAAAGCAAACTGGGAAATTCCCCATGGTGCCAAGCCATTAGCCAGCAGCTGAGGCTGCATCGTCCCCGAGGAGCTACCATAGAGTCCCTTCTCCCATGGTAATCTTCTCTGGGGTATACAAACTTAGCAAGGTGGCTCCATAGAACGATGCTTTTTCTACTGCCAGAACCCAGAGGCTATGCAAATTTTGGTTGATCTGGCAGCTATTTTTAAAGGCATTATCTAATATGTGCAGGCATAGGAACTTGTGTTCACCCTCCCTCAGAAATAGGGGACAGATCAGCCAGAAGTCAGCCTCTGAAATGGAAGTTAATAAGCATCAACATACAATAGGTAAAATTATCTATTGGCAGAAGTCACTAACTCTCAAGAGGTAATAATGATATGGTAATGATGAGATATTTTCCAATCTCTCTTTAGGGGAAGCAAGAAAACTAGATAAAAGACTACACTATTTCTCATCTTAATCAGGACGACCAGCATGTTGCCTCAGTATTGAAATGCAATTGGTGTTGGAAAAATGAAATCTCACAAAATAATAGCCAATGATAGTGACTTGACTGTCTGAGGTAGTTGGATAGAGACTAGAATAAAGACAGCTGCAAAGCACGAATGAATGGGAGTTTGAACAGCAAAACCCCTTTACCTAGGGGTTAGGACAGGGGCTTGCTAACAGAAATACCCAAAGAGGAGATCAGTGCATTGCAACTTGTTACTCTAACTTAATAAAAATAAATATTACAAATATCTAGCAACTCTTATCTCAAATCTGTTCTTGCAGCGTTCTCATCTATAACTTGGATTCTGAGTAGCCTCACCCACCAGAATATTCTCAGAATATTATTTGTTCACAGGCTATTTCAATAAACATATTTAAGTACCCCCATCTGTAAGTGTCTCAGGCGCTCAGCACTTAGGTTACAGGGATAAAATGGGTGGTTAATGTTCTCAAGGGGCTCGCAGACTAGTTGGGCAAATAGATAAGTAAACTTAATATTAGTGTGAAGAGATAAAAACTATTATAGAGTTATATGCATAGTATGGATTGGGAATACAGAGAGAAGGTACTTTACCCAGTCTGTGGGAGAGGAATCAATGAGGCTATATAGTTAAGGAAATGAGATCTGAATTTGTCCTTGAAATACGAAGGTTAGAAGTAGCAATAGAGGATTAGGGTGGTGAATCAGGGTTGGCATTATGTTTAAAAAAAGCAGGGAGCCTACTCAACACAGATGAAGGCACGGGCAACTTAGTGACATTGGGAAGCATGGCGTGTTTGGGAAAAACTGGAACATTAATAACATTGGTTGTGAAGGGAGGTGTGGAAGGAAATAAGGTGGAAAGAGGTTATGTTAGGAATTGCCTTATTAGCACTTTGGATTTTATACTGTAGGCAGAAAGCAGCTATTGAAAATGTGAAGCAGGGGAGTAATATAGTTGAATTTGCAATTTAGATCATATTTCCTCACATATCTCCCACTGCAGATGAATTGATATTCTGCTGTGTGGACTTGGAAAATGTAGATTTCCTACTTTGATTGAGTCCAAGAGCTTGATGACCTTTGGATGGACTGGCAAAATAGAGTTTTCAGACTTGAAACTTGAGGGCTGCATCCTAGACCTGTGAAAATCCCCCAGTGAGTTTTCACTTGTGAGGGAGGCTCTCTTAGAAGCTGCCATCTGATCTCTTCTTGACGACTTTCTACCTCAGAAACCTGGGTTGAAAATGGAAAATACTCAGTTAATGTACAAAACATCAGAACATATCAGTATGAAATTAGAGTGTGACAACTATCTGTGGGAAAAGGACAAGTCTTACCAAGTCATCTTTCTCTATGTGAAACACTTTCTGTCTTCTGAGCTTTTAAATGGTTTCTCCTACAATAGTATTCTGGGTTACAATTAATAAAATGTACTTCCCCCCTGTCTCTGTTTCTCACCTTACACAAAAATTAACTCAAGATGAATTAAAGACTTAAATGTAAGTTCTGAGAACATAAAAATTCTAGAAGAAAGCCCAGGAAAAAACTCTTCTGGACCTTGCTCTAAGGAAAACATTATAAACACACACACAATGGAGTACTACTTAGCCATAAGAAAGAATAAAATAATGTCTTTTGCAAAAATTTGAATGGTACTGGAGGCCATTTTCCTAAATGAAGTAACTCAGGAATGAAAAATCAAACACCACACATTCTTACGGATAAGGGGAGCTAAGCTATGGGTATACATGGTTATACAGAGTAAAAAAATAGTCATTGTAGACTCCAAACTTAAGACAGTGGAAGATGGATGAAGGAAGAAAAATTACCTATTGAATACAATATACACCATTCAGGTGGTGAGCACACTAAAACCCCAGACTTCCCCACTCCACAGTATATCCTTGTAACAAAACTGCATTTGGACCCTATACATGTATTAAAATAAAAAATAAAATGAAACCGATGGTCAAGACTATCATTATAAACCTTTGTCAAAGCATTTTAGCAAATGGATTTTATCCCCAGTTCTGAAATAGTCTGCCCTGTTTTATTTTTGTAATAAATTTGTACTTGTCCCTCTATTCGGTATACATGGCTTGTGATATAATATCAAACTGAAGTTTCTAGAGAAAATGGTAAAAGCAATAAACTTTTATTTATTTTTATTCAAGTAGTGACTGAAATTCATCAATTCAATTAAAACAGAATTTATAAGACACTAAATGCCCAGAAAAGAAAGGAAAATACAATAAGATATAGTACAGACACTGAAAGCTTAAAGATGGAAGAAATACCTAGAACAACAGAAATGGTATCTAGGAGGTGTCTGGGAGTGCAGAGGAGAGTTACTTCAGGAATTAAAAGGAGGCTGCATCAAGAAGAGGCTGAGACAGTTCCAGGTATGGTAAGCAATGTGAGCCAGGACCCAGCAGAAATCCTGATACCTTTTCTGAGAATTTGGATGACAATGGGGACACTGGCCTCGTGCTATAGAAGCCAGCATAGCCATTGGTATGCCGCTTTAGCAGAACAGACACGACAACAGTTAATCGTGCCTGGGGAGTGTGTTTTTCAGTCCTTCAAAATCTTCTCCTAATGCCACCCTCTATATTCCCACTGTAGCAGTGCTCTGGGCCCCGCCTCTGAGTTCACTTGCAAGGCAGCGAAGCTCATACATTGCGATGGGTTCCAAGCACAGGTCACCATGGCCAGTCTCTGACCTGCACTTTGGGTAATAAAGCTCATAATTGGTAAGGAGCCTGAGTCCCACCCTGCGCTCAGCTAACCTATGTCAGCGTCCTGCATAGAAGAGCAGAAAGAGAGACCCACATAGAACATTAGAGCCAGCTGGGACCTCAGAGACCATTAAGTCCAGCCCTCTCATTCTACCATTGAGGAAACAAAGACCCCAAAGAAGTTCAGTAGTTTGCTTGAAGTTGCACAGCTAGTGAGTGACAGAACTGGGACTAAAGCTCACTTCTCTTATATCTCAGTTCAGTGCTCTTTTCACTATATCACACTGTTATCTTCTCTTTCTTTCTTTCTTTTTTTCTTTCTTTCTTTCTTTTTTTTTTTTTTTAAGGAAAACACTGTAAAATATTCAGGATCTGATCCCTTTTCTGTCTCTTTGAAGCCACTCAAGAGTATCTGTGTCTTCCCCTAAATTTAGATACTTTTCCTAGGACACTCATTTAAATGCCATGGTTTAAGGCTTGCATAGAGCACACACTGCCCCATTAGGTTTTTTAAACAACATAACCCTTTTACATGCATAAATTCTAGTTTATCCTTTTCAAAGTATTTCTATGTACCTTTCTCCATTTGATTTCATCAGATTTCTATAAGATAGACTGGGAGGCCATTGTTTTCTTCATTTGCCGATTGAAGGAAATGAGGCATAGAGAGATGTAGTGACTTTCTCTTAGTCACACATTGAGAGAAACATGAAGTTAAATCTAAAAACTCAAGATTCTTAAACTAATTGAGGAGAAACAACAAGAAGAAACAGTAGTTGGACGTGAGATGACGGAGTCTAGCTGCATGAAAAAATTCCCATTTTGTTGAGCTCTGTCATCGCTGTATGTACAGACATCCCCCAAGTTTCAAAGTAGCACCACATTGATGTCTGAAAGCCACAGAAGTCAAGGTTGAATTCCCAGCTCATGCCGCTGAACCTTCTACTATGCTCAAGAAGGAAAGTCCCAAGGCTGATGGAAAAGGACAGGATCCGTCAGTTCATTGATGTGACTGGGCTGAAAAAGATTCAACTAGACACAATCTGTCTCTGGAGACAATTAGAAAACAGAGTTGGGGGCCATTTGCTACATCTCTCTCTTTGTTTCAAATGTGGCTGTTTAAATTTGAATTGAATGCGTTTAGGGATTTTCTACAAAGAGAGCCACTTGGAAGGCTGCCGTTTCTTGTTATCAGTCATGTTTTATTATTGAGAGGAGGAACACCCAGAGGAACTTCAGAGCTCAGGCACAGGCAAAAAAAAAAAAAAAAAAAAAACAGGAGGGGTTGATGCACAACACTATTTTGGTCCCAGGGCATCCAGACTCACAGACATTGTCCTCAGGGGTAAGTTAAGGGTTCAGGACAAAAGAAGAAGACTTCAAAATATTTTAAATGGGTACTATCTGAAATGTGAGATGAGAGTGTCAGTACAGGGAGTAATTCATCTATTCACTTATTAAGAAATCACCATTGACCGCCACTGCGTGAGTCACAAAGAGATCAGAAGAGTCAGACCTCGGGATGGCCCTTAGTAATAAGTACACAGATAAATTGTATTAACTGAAACATGCTTATATCAACCAGAAATCAAATATATATTACTCAAGCTTATAAGCTGGTAAATGAGTTATACTGATCAGAGTTGGGAAAGTGTAGAAGAGAAGATACTTAAGCTCCTCATTAAGTTATACAGAAAGAAGCAAGAGTTCATTCCAGCTTGTAAGGAATGGAGAGCCATAGTGCTATGGGGGTAGAGGAGAGGAGAGAATTACAGAAGAAGGAAAGACAATGCAAGTTGATCAAAAGCACCTGCTATTTCCTTATTGCCCCACTTACTGTCTTTCCAAAGCAAAGTCTTCATTTGCCTAAGTCAGCTAAGCAGGTGAGTCACTTGAACACTCCATGCCAAGCATGTTCCCGTCTGTTATGAAGGGAATTATAATATACTTTTTGTATATATGCCAGGGTCTCTGGAAGTTTAGAATCTATGATATTTAGTGAAAGTTCCTTGAAATGTGCTAAGTGCTATAAAACTGTAAGGCACTAATACTGATTTTCATGTACCCCTATAAGAGGTATCCAGGCTAGCTGGCTAGAATTGGGATTTGCAGTTTCTGTTCTACTTGACCACCTCAGGAAGAGACAGGCTTCATTATTTCTTTATCAGAGTTAAGTGTCTTTTTGCCAAAAAGAACACAGATTGGGCAAGGTTTAGCCAAATCTAACAATAGGCGTGAACCCTTGGAATGTGAGTTTAATAGCCAATAGGTATTTATAATTAATGTGCAATAACTCAATTATGCACATCTCTTTAAATTTAATAGGCCCAGTTAAGGTAAGATCATTAAGCACCCAATTGAATGTTAAACACATATTTGGGGTTTAACGACTGTGCAGCAGATGCAGGATGGATTATGGGATTGTTAAAGGGTATTAAGAAAGTTGTTACTTTTGTGGGGGTATTTAATTAATGTTTCAAGCAATCTATTCTTTGAAATCTGCCCAAAATTCTAGGTGAAATCAGCTCGTGGAGCAGGAGCGTAATTGGCAGCGTTGCTGTTTAAACCGAACCACGCTGAAGGAGAACACAACCAAACAGCCCGCTAATTAGCGTGAGAAATGACAACAACACAACAAAAGCCACTGAGTGTCTCCAATGACAGGTACAGCAAATAACAAGGCTGATGAAAGATTCTGCAATTAAAGATTCTGGTATGACGATTAATGGAGTATTATCTTAATGTAAGGCAGGTTATCAGAGATGAGTTTCTGCCTTACAAGCTTCCTTCCTTTTCCACATTTCTTCCATTAATTCATTTCTAGGCCTCTAGGCCTCTTACTGTCGATCCCTCAATATCCAAATGACTTTATTTTGCCTTCTTTTTCCTTTATTCTTATTTTTATCTTCTTCTTTTTCTGACTGTCCATGGTCTAGCTTTAGTCCTTCTCTCTCATATTCTCTTTTTCTTGATAAGTCAGAATAAAGTGATTTCAGTTCAGTGCCAATGTTCTGTCTCCTGCCCCTGACTTCTCTTGCTCTCCATCAAGAGGCCCGCTTAAATTACAAATGGATATTCTACTGCACAGTAGGGTGACGCTGGTTAGCACTGAGGCATCGTATCTTAACAATAATTGCTGGAGGAGAGGCTTTTGAATATTCTCGCCACAAGGAAATGGTAAAAGCACTTGGTAACGGATATACTAAATATCCTGATTGATCATCAATATGCAACATGTATATGTATGTGTTGAAACATCCTGTTGTACCCCATAAATATATCCCATTACCGTATGTCAGTAAAACAGCTTACCCAATTACACTATGAAAAAATAAATAAAACAAACACATGCACAATACAGATTAGTATATTTAAAGCTCATGGATTACACAAATTTGTGCTATTCTAGGTCTCCTTGTTTAATCTCCTTCTTTATTAGAATATTTGGTTTCATTGTCATGCCTTCACTGTTCATCCTGTCAATAAATGTGTATTGAGTGTCTACTATGTGCTAAGCAGTATTCTGACATTGAGGATAGAACAGTAAATAAAACAGGTGAATTCTCTGTATTCATGAAGTTTACATTCTAGTTGAAGAAACAGAAAATAAATACAAAAACAACAGCATGGCAGATGGTGACAGGTTCAGTAGGAGAAAATGGAGCAGAGAAACAAGAAAGGGAAAGCCATGGGTAGATGTGGCTACTTTTGAGTGTTCTCACTGATAGTGACATTTAAGCAGATTTGTGAAGGGGGTAAGGTGGGGCATAGTAAGAAGGCCTGTTTGTCTGGAACTGAGTGAGAGAAGTAGGAGATAAAATCAGACAGGTGGTGCAGGTCAAGTTAAACAGGGGTTTATCGGGTATTTAAGTACTTGAAGTTTAACTGTGATAACCATGAGTGATATGAAAAACCATTAGAGAGTTTTGACTGTAGGGGAGAAACAAAGTTAAGTTTTAAAATCGCCACACCAGCTGCTACTGAGTGGGCCTCAAGAGGAAGGTGGAATAGATACTAGAGGAGAGAAGTGATGGTGGGTTTGACCCAGAGGCTTTCAGTACAGGGGATGAGGAGTGGTCAGACCCTGGATGTGCTCCAGAGAGAGAGCCAACAGCATGTGCACACAGATTGGGTGACTCTAAGCTGTAGGAGCTAAACAATTAGATTACCATACTGAGGATGAAAGTCTAGCAAGAGAAATCAAGATTTTCTCTGAGGACATGTTAAGTGGAACTATTGGGTGAACAGTTGAATATAGAAGTATGGAATTCAGGAGAAAATACCAAGATGAAGATGTAAATGTAGGAGTGATTGACATGGGATGGTATTGGAAGCTAAGAGGCTGGGTGAAGTCACCTTGAGGGGGAAAGTAGATAGAGAAGAAGCACTGAGCCCTGGGGTGCTCCAGCATCTGTAGTTTGGGAGAGTGAGGAGAAAACATCAAAGGAGTCAGAGAAGGAGAGCTAGGCAGAGAGGAACGGACCAAAAGGAGTGTAAAGTGTCTCACGTGGGAGGAAATGGTCAGTTGTGTCAAGTGCTACTGATGGGATGAGTAAGATGAGAACTCAGAAATGCATATTGCTTTCACCAAAGTATTGATGACTTTGTCAGGCACTATTGGGTATTCAGTAAAGTCCTGGGTTAAAAGACTGATTGACATGTATTAAAGCAAAAGTATAAAAGAAGAACTGGAAATAATAAAAAAATAAATCTCTTTAGAGGGATGTTGCTCTTAAAAACAAAAAACAAAAAACAAGAAAGCAAATAAATGGAGTAGTAGCTGGAGAGGGATGTGGGATCAAGACAGAAATACCTTTTAAAATGTGGTTGATAGTGAATATTATAACCTGTTTATACACCGTTAGGAATGATCAAGAATGGACAAAACTTTTATGATGAAGGAGACAGGAGGGCTGTTGCTAGAGGAATGTCCTTGAGTGGGCAAGGAAGGAAGGAGCCTGCTGGCTTCAAAGCAATTTTGGAACTCAGTTGCTAGTACAGCTATCAGAAGTGTCACCATACAATGTCTGACAATTAAGTTCACAAACTCATCAGATTAAAAAGTGTTTTGAAGGTGGACTAGGTTTTGGCATTGGTGCATGATGTTCCAATGGGAGTGCTTAGAAGGTGAGCATAGTGTACTCAGCAATTACATATGTAGCACTTTTTCCAGAATGAATCCATGAACTTAATTGTTCAATCTCATATATGTACTATGTATGAATGTATATTTGTATGTGTGTCTATATACACACACGCACATATAAATAAATGCCTCATGAAAGAGTGGTCATTATGATGTGTGTATGGAGACTAATTCCATGACCAGGCATGTGTTTCACCTCTGGTCGTGTGAGCATGTTTATCATTGTGAGCTTGCAAGTTTCAAGCTCTTACCATAGGGCAGAACAGTTCTGTGATTTGAGCTTTCTTTCTGCCTTTTCCAAGATACACATAGCTGGCCACCAGGAGAAGGGTCAAAGTCCTTGCGTGCCCTTTAGCCCAAGTCAAATTGTCTCCACCTAGCTGTCATATTCACTCATCTTCAGACTTCCCCACACAGTACTGCTCTCACCCCTGCCCAGGTTGCTAAAATGGCAGCGTGGATGGCCATGAGTCCCATTACTTCACCAGCAAGCAACACAGGGAACATTTTTTTTCCTGATCAAATGAGATTCAGTTACATGTCAGGGAAAACCAGCATCAGCAGCTTGTGTCATTTAATAAAACCTAAAGTTACAAGTGTCCTGAATAGTTCCCTTAGAAGCTATTTTAAGTGGACAGCCCTTCCCCAGAAAGCCCTGTGAGTGCAGAATAACAGAAGTTAATTTTAGCAAGCACTTTTTAACCTACATTTGGGGACAAAAATGCCAGGAAACCTATTATATAATTGAAGTAAAAAGAAACCCTCTGGGTGTGACAAAAAGTTGTCTGTCTCAAGTTACTGCAAATGGAAAAATGATATACTGAGGAGCTTGGTATTTGAGAAGTCCAATACTGTGAGACTTTCTTTGCTGAGAAGGCAAATGAGGGCACCTGGATGTTAAAGAGCACCTGCCACTTTGGACAGCAAGGCTGCCAGAATGTTCCCATTAGGTATTTATAGTCCCAGGTGGAATAAGCCTATCATTGGAAACAGTATTTCTACGCTGAAGTATGAAGATCAAAATCCTAATATGTCCATCTATCAGAACCTCTACAAACTAGAAGCCCAGAATAAGTGAATCAAAGTATTACTGTACCTTCCCTCCCTCATTCAGTATGGAAGCTGATCATTTTCATAGACATATGACCTGCCTCTGTCCTGCACCACCACCCTGTGTGACTTACCCCACGTTCCCAGTCTCCTGCCTCCCTCCTTTTCAGCCCCAGGAGTCTTCCTCTGCTGGAACGGCAGAGGGCCAGCTTGCTCACTCACTACCTGGGTAGCCTCAGCCAGTCCTAGGATCTCTCTGAAAAGGTTTGTCACCTACAAGTGAATTTGAAAATCTCCATTTCTCCTTGTTATTCAGTAAATCAAATAGAGAAACATAAAGGTATTTTCTAAGATGTAAAAATACAATTGAATCTTTTTAAATATCGTCTTTGGACTTCCTTAAAAACAAAAGTGACAACCAGATTTTGACCCTGGTATACTTTTTGGTTGAATTTAGCAACCAGTTTCTTCCCTGATGGGAATAAATTTCCTGGGCAGGAGCTATGTCCAAGAAAGCTTCTGCAGCCTTCTGCCTTAGCTGGCATAGTCAGTTCACCCACAATTTCCTGAAATGCTCCACAAAGGACACCAACATTGTGTGACCTTCTAAAGATTGTGTGAAACCAATAACCCCAGTTCTGTAAGAAGGACATGAGAAAAAGTGATGTAAGTTTTTGAGGAACCTCCATACTGTTCTACACAGTGACTGCAGTCATTTACATTTCACCAACAGTACATGAGGCTTCTCCTTGCATCCTCACCAGCATGGGAATTGCCTGTGTTTTTGAAAAAAAACCTTTTAGTTAGAGTGAGATGATATCTCATTATAGTCATTTGTACTTCCCTGATAATGAGTGATGTTGACTATTTTGTCATGTGTCCATTGGCCATGTGCATGTCCTCTTTTAGAAATGTCTATTCGTATCTTTTGTCCCTGACTGGGCACAGTGGCTCACGCCTGTAATCTCAGCACCCTGAAAGGCTGAGGTGGGAGGATTATTTGAGCTCGGGAGTTTGAGACAAGTCTGAGCAAGAGCAAGACCCTGTCTCTAAAAAAATATGCAGGTGTTGTAGCAGGCACCTGTTGTCCTAGCTATGTAGGAGGCTGAGGCAAAAGGATCAATTGAGCCCAAGAATTTGAGGTTTCTGTGAGTTACGATGCCATGGCACTCTACCCAGGATGACTGAGTGAGACTCTGACTCAAAAAAGAAAGAAAG
The DNA here is from genome assembly GCA_963574355.1 of Loris lydekkerianus. Classification (NCBI taxonomy): domain Eukaryota; kingdom Metazoa; phylum Chordata; class Mammalia; order Primates; family Lorisidae; genus Loris; species Loris lydekkerianus. Next base: position 171 of record CAUYPK010035871.1, on the reverse strand, counting down.
AGTTCTCTGTGGATTCTGGTTATTAAACCTTTGTCGGAGACATAACCTGCAAATATCTTCTCCCATTCTGAGGGCTGTCTGCTTGCTTTACTTACTGTGTTCTTGGCTGTGCAGAAGCTTTTTAGTTTGATCAAGTCCCAGTAATGTATTTTTGAAGCTGCTTCAATTGCC
>CAUYPK010035866.1:0-13009 GCA_963574355.1 Loris lydekkerianus | reverse complement strand
AAAGGTTAAGTAATATAGGTACTAGTTGCTCTTTAAAGGTTTGGTAGAATTCTGATTTTAAGTCACCTGTTCCCAGGCTTTTCTTTTGGGGGGGTATTTCTTATAGTTGATGCTATTTCAGAACTTGATATAGGCTTGTTCTACATTACCTATAATAGTTTTTTTACTAATCCTCTTTCTATTTTCAGGTTATTAATCATAATATCTACAAACAGCAATAATAGCTCTTCCTTCCAATATTTATACTTAATTTATTATTTCTCTTGTGTAATGCTATTGGTTACCTTTTCAATAACAGTTTTAAATAATTGTAGCCATAGTTAACATGTCTTGTTCCATACTTTAATAGTAATACTTTAAGCATTTTATTATTAAGCCTCATACTAGCGTAAGAAAATATCTATTAATTCTTGTCATCAGAAATGATGTTTGTCAAAATGCCTCTTCTGCCCCCTCCTGTGTAAGACTTGCTTCCTTTCATTTATGACTTATTATTTCATATCAATTTGTATATGATTTTTTTATTGACCCACCCATGTACTTAGGAAATAAATGCCACTTAGTCGTTATGTATTTTTTCTTACAGTACATTGTTGAATTCCATTAGTAATTACTTGAAGATGTTGTGATATTCAAGATAAACTTGTATTTTAGAGCTGTTCTATAAAGTTTTGGTGTCAGTGGAATGCTATCATTATTAAAAAGAATTTTGGAGGCTCTCTTCTTTAATAGAGGAGTTTAAATAGGATTAAATACAGAAATATCAGTTCCATGGAAAGTTGGATTAATGCTCTTCTAAAGCCATCTTGGTATGGCATATTTTAAGTTTGTTTATCAATAGCTTTAATACTATTATTCATTGCTATATAATTCAGTTTCCTGTCTCTTCTGAGGTCAGTTTAGGAGATTTCATACTCCTTGACCAGGTAGATATTGATGCTATGAACCCAATGCTAAATTCAGAAAGAGGATGTTTTAGGGAAAGATGGTGGTGTTAGTTTTAGGTATATTGAGTTTAAGATCCTTATTGGACATGGAGGTAGACACCTCAAAGGGGTAGGGACACAGAGGCCGTGTGGAGAGGTGAGAGTGGGGCCACAAAGTGGGATCTCTTCCCCAAAGGTAGAGAGGGAAGAAAGGGCGAGAGTTGGAAACCCAGGGACTTGAACATTGTCAAGAAACTGAAGCAGAGGAGTTAGGCCAAACCTGGTGGAGGATGGGGGAGAAGACAGTCGGGAGACCATCAGTTGAATGGTTGACATCAGGACAAAAGGGACGAAAAACTAAAAGGAACAAAACTCAAGGCCAGATTTGCTGAGAAATATTTACAAATGCTTGAAAACTATAATTAATGTAAAGCCAGGCTCGCTGAGAAATATAAAAAGATATATAAAAGGTAAATAGATCCAGGCTGCACCTGTGGCTCAACAGAGTAGGGCACTGGCCCCATATTCTGAAGGTAGCGGGTTCAAACCCAGCCCCGAGCAAAAAAAAAGTAAATAGACCCTAATGGTTCAGGAAAATTCAGCTGTCTCTTTTAACAGTTCCTCAATAAACACCATCTCCCTCCCTCCCAGTCGCCAGCACATGGGCACAGACACACATGTAACACAGAGACAGAACCTTATAACAACGTGAAACACTGTCGTGTTGGCAACATCACTGTATTTTCACTCCATTTTCTGTTCAATTTATGTTAATTATACCTAGGGAACCATCTTCCAAGAACAAAACCAGCTATTATTTATGGTTCTGCTGTCATAACTAGCACTGCAACTTTACAATATTCAAAGTGCTTGCTTTCAACTTCCATTGTCTAATTAAATCCTTCAATAATCCATATAAAAGTGATGATCATTTACATTTGCTGTATCTGCAGAATTACCTTCTCCACAAGGAGCTTGGAAATAGCCACTGGTATTCCTTCCACCAGCATGCCTTTACAAGTGGATCAGACTCCGGTCACATGGCTGCCGGTCACATGATTGCTCACATTTGTGTCCAGACCCCAGTCCTATCAGGACCCAAAAGTTGTTTTGACTGAGATCATCGCTTTTATATGGATTATTGAAGGATTTAATTAGATAATGGAAGATCCACTCCCAGCAGGAGCCCAGCCCTAAAAAAGCAGGGAATGGACCAATCTGGGTAGGGGGCAGACCCCAAACAAGAAAGCCTGGATCCAAGGGAAGCCCCCTGACAGCTGTGATACAAAGCCCATAACCACGCAGCCCTCACCAACACCAGCTGGACCATCTCCTCTGGTGACCCCTCGCTCTCCCAGCTCCCGGGTGGCCAGAGTTCAGGCCATTTCTCTTCTCTAGTTGCTCTCTCTCAGCACCTCTGCTTTCCAGTGCTTCTCAGCGAGGGCCCACTTGGCTCACTTTGCAGGGGTCACTTGGCAATGTTAAGGGCGCCTTTGTCAAGATTTGGGAGACACTGTAGGCATTTGCCTGTCGAGGCCGCAGCCCTACAGTGCACAGGACGCCCACGGCAAAGAGTGACACTGCACAAAGCAGCCACAGTGTCTGTTCTGCCAAGCAGCTCTGCTCTGTTCTGCGACTCAGACCATTTCATATGCCCAGGTTTATGTGTCCAGCCCTAATCAGCCTCTGACTTGCACGTCCGACTGCTTACTCTGCATTTGAATGTCTCGATGGGTGACTCAACAATGACCTCGGGCACAAAGTTTGCTCTTCCTAGGTTATCCTCTCTCCACCAGTACCTCCAGTCATTCAAGCCAGAACCCTGAAAGTCATGCTCTGTTCTTGTCTGATCCTTTTAAAAGACAAGCGCCTTTGTGGGGAGGTCTCACTGGCTCTGTCCTCAAAGCACACCTGGAACGGGTCACACCTGGAACGGGTCACACCTGGAGACGTCCAGAATGCGTCTTTCAAGACCCCCTGTCCCTGGTTGGACTTCTGCCGTCGCTTCTGGTTCAGCTCCTCACTTAAGCTCCTAAAAGTCACACTGGGCCATTCCCAGTGGCTTCTCGTGGCGTGGCGCTGAGAGTGAAGTCCCCAGCCGCCCCTCCTGCCTTCCGTCCAGCCCGCGGCCGTCCCACCCACACGGCCCCTCCCCGTGCCTCGGAAACAACGGTGAAATTCCTGGTGGAAGCGTGTGCCCTCTGCGCGGTGCGCCCTTTCCGCAGCCCTTGCTCGGTGCAGAGCGCTGCCCAGGTCCCATCACCCTGGGGAGAAGCCGCAGGCCCTTCTCCTGCGCACTGCCTAGCGGAGTTCACCTTGCTCCATGTTGCCGCACAGACCACGACACTGTCTGGAAGCAAACGGCCAGCCACTGTGAGCGCGTGGCTCTCAGCCCTCCCCAGGCGAGCACCGCCCCAGGCCAGGGCCAGTCTTCTCACTGCCGTCTGCGCCGCAGGGAAGGAGCTCGCGGGAGGCGCGGAGGGGCTGTGTATGTCCTGGGGCAGACTGAGTCAGTACGGGGCTGGGCCGGTCGCAGGAAGGACGCGACTGTGGCTCCTTACGGTCCTGGCTGTCGTTTTCACAACACTTGCTGAGTTCTTGCAAACTTCGTGTCATTGCCCCGGAGCGTGGTTCCGGGGTGCTCCGGTGCTGTCGCTCAGTGGGACAACGGGCAGAGGACTCAGCTGGGACGGTGGGGCCGAAAATGCCCTTCTCCTCCCGACAGCGGACTTGAGGCCAGGAATGGGCTGCAGGCTGGACAGTTCTCTCCAAGGCAGAGGAAATGGTGCAGAAAATTAAATTACAAAGTTACAGTCCAGTACTTAGAATCAAAGGCCAGGTTTTGAAATTTTCAGACATGTGTGATTCATAGAAAAATATTTGCATATATTTCTTTTAATTATATTTCTTAAGAGAATATCTGTTAAATGGTGATGATTACTTATCTGTGTTACCAAAAGTACATGGAAAGTCTTATTATCATTCACAGCAGTTAAGATGCATTGAGTATTTAACAAGTGCTAGAGTCCATCCTAGGCCCTACCTGGGTTTTTTGGTTTAATTTCCAAATCCCAATGAAGTAAGAACCACTGTTGTCCCCATCTCTTGAGAAAGGAAGACTTACACTTAGGGATGTCACACAGCTTGGGGCAGGTGTCACAGAAGGGAGGCACAGGCCTGGGGCTGGCCTCAGGTTGCCCTTCTAGCAACTTCACAGCAGAAACCAGACAAGGCCAGAGGAAACCACAGGGTCTAAGGACAAGGCAAGCCTTGCCATCGTCTGCACATCACTGCTTTAAAAGTCTCAATGACAACCAACCATTCTGAAGACAAAATACATAACACAATGAATGACATAGCTTGTCTGCCTCAGTGGTCAAGAAAGCGTTTCATCAGCTTATAAGTAAAAGTTATGTGATGAAATAACTGGTGGTGTTCAGAGTCGGAGCAGGAGGCGCTGAATTCAGAAGCTGCTGGAACCTATTTATTAAATAAATAAAGTTGTTGAACTGGTCAAATTATAAAAACAAACTCTTAAGTAAAAAAGGAGGGGAGGGATGTCTCATTCTGAAAAAGTAGAATCTCCTAATGTTTTGTTCATAAAAATGGTAAATATCTTAGCACACTAAAAAGTGCTGAATTTCATATCTCAATTTAAAAGCGTCTGCGTTCCTTTTTAAAGCACTGCTTCTGCTTCTCGGAGAACACAGATCACGTCTGACAGTTTAGTTTGCTTGCTAGAATCGTCATTTTCCAGGTCAGCAAGGAGTTGTCGAGGGTTCCAAAGTGGTTCAGCTCCAGCTTGAACAACAAACACCTGAGGCCAACACTGGGAGCATAGCCAAGGATCGACACTCCCTTTAATTCGTTTTGTGACTTTTTGATGGTAATCCCATAGCAGTCAGATGCTGGTGGGAGAAACCCTTGGATAGTTCTGGGAAAAAGCTCCTTCAGGGAGAAATTTGGAATAGAAGATACATGAGGAAAATGCAGACTTTGTCTAGCGTCTCAACTCTTTCAGCTTCCAAGTCAGTAAGACTCACAAAACCTTCTCCAGGTGACAGCAGAGGTCAATTTGGGGTCCTAAGAGTCCCACTAAGCTCCTATAATTTAGAAGCTGATTCCATTCTTGACCTGATGGTGAAACTAGTCAACCCTTGGCTTCTGGGCATTGAAATAAATAATAAAAATGGCAAATTTGACATTACTATTGTCGGCATCCTCTATCATAGCATCAAAAGGCTCCCAAACCCCTATTTGCTTCCACGCAGCATCTTCAGCAGGGGATTTCCCTTCATTAAAGCTGCTTGTGAAGAACATACATCTGTGTTATGTCATATCTGTATCACATGTTACAGTTTTAACTACACAGCACTCCTTTAAGATAAAGCATTTGATAACCAATTTTTAATCTCTGTATGGCAGCAAGAATAACTGTGTCCTTTACATTAGGAAATTATGCCCATTAGAACACCAGTGGCCCAACTAATTAGCCGTAAGTGTTTATGGAGTACTTACTATATGGCTATGTGTCTGCATGTGGCTGTTGGGAATACCAAAGCCATAGTCACCTTCAAAAACCCTACCACATGGTTGAAGAAGCCAGTAAAGAAGACAGGACAGAATATCACGGAGGCCAGGTGCTGTAAGTGCACAGAGTTAGGCAGGAAAAACATAGAAGCTTAATCAGAGCCGTAAATATTCAGAAAAGACTCCCTAGAAGAGGCAGGTCTTCAGCAAGGCCTTGAAAGGAGTACTGGAGAGAGAAGAAGCAGAGTGTCCCCCCCAGCAGCTCCCTGGGAACTCTGGGAAGCAGGAGGAGCTGGTGGTGGGATGACCAGGAGGAGAAACAATACTGCAAAGTACAGGCACAGCCGAGAAGACTCTGGAAGAGGACAGTTCCCTCCAGCTAGAACAGACCCCAGACAGGGCTTCCAAGACAGGCTGTGGCTGCCTGCAAGGGAGCAGCACAAACTTCAGGAGGCAGACAGCCCATAGGTAGGGTTTTCTCCCTCCAGGAGTCCTGTGGGTGCCCCAGCACAACCACCTGCGGGCTTTCTCTCTCCTCCCTTCCCCCATTAACCTTTCTCCCAGCCCTAGAACCCCCACGGCCATGTCACTGAAGATGCTCTTAGACCAAGAGGACAAGATTCCACATCGTTTTAATCACTTCCTGCCTGACCCTGCCCAAAGTGTCCTGACCATGCTCGTTAGAGAGCAGTGGTCAGTCCTGAGGAAGGCTTGATGGCTGTCCGCCCATATGCTCACAAGATGCGATCCTGGAGCTCCCTCTGAGCTGGGGCCTTACAAGAGCAGGAGCTCTCTCCTGTCTGGCTGCGAGGAGGCCACACCCAAGAATGCAGAGTGCTCAGGTCCTGGGAGTAAACAAGTCCTGGCTGTCCTCCACTGGAGCTGGCGTTAGGCTGGTATTCCTATGGTGCTGGCACAGACTTCATTTGCAGTATATGCTGAAGTGGAGAGAGAATCACTGGGAACAAATAACACGGACAGCAGGAAGTGGGCCACTTACTTGCCCAGAGCCATTACTGCCAGTGTCGCTCTCAGACCAGCCTCTGTGCACAGGGTGGTGTCCGTCACACCACAGGTACCTGACCTGGAAAGGGAGTAGCCTGAGTTTCATGAGCAAGGACAGGCCAACCTCGTTATGTTCATTCCAAGAATATTTATGACTGAGAAATATCGGAGCTAAAGGTGCACATCACACATTAAAGCAGAAGAACGCCACCTGCCGTGAGTGTGCCATCCTGACCAGGGTGTGCCGTCCTACCCTGAGTGTGCCGTCCTGCTCTGAGTGTGCTTCCCCGAGTGTGCCGTCCTGCCCAGGGTGTACCATCCTGCCCTGGGTGTGCTGTCCTGCCCCGAGTGTGCCATCCTGACCAAGGTGTGCTGTTCTGCCCAGAGTATGCCGTCCTGCTCTGAGTGTGCTTCTCCGAGTGTGCTGTCCTGCCCCGGGTGTACCATCCTGCCCCGGGTGTACCGATCTGCCCCGGGTGTGCTGTCCTGCCCCGGGTGTACCATCCTGCCCCGGGTGTGCTGTCCTGCCATGACCCAGCCAGCTCCACAGGCTCTGCAACAGCAGAGACAAGGTGCCCCCAAGCCAGAACCTCAGTGTCCTGATGAGATGGCTCTTAGCTCCAGCCTGGGCCCCCATATGATGTCCAGTAGGAAGTGAAAGAAAAGAGGAGAAAACGGAAAAGGAGAGGTGGGAGGAAGAGGGGAACACAAGAGAACAAGGGAGGAAAGACGAGGAAGGAGACCTTTGTTCCTGCCCGTGTTGCCGCCAGTAGAGCAAATGTGTTGAGAGCTGTGTGCATCCCTACGGCACACCAGGGAAGTAACTGTTTCCTGTGGACCAGAGAGAAGAGGGACCCAGGCAGTAGGAAAAAGTGAAGACAGGCAGACAGGCAATTCCCCAGAGGTCCAGGCATGACCTGGGAGCAAAGCAGGATGACCACGTCACCCCACTGTCACCCCCCAGCTGCCAGCCCCCAAACCAGCCCTTGGCCCTCTCTGGGCTCTGATTTTCTTGCTGGCACCCTGCCCCAGGCACAGGCCACATCCCCCTGAGATTGCAGCCCAGGTGTTCCTGCCAGTGTAGCAAAGGGCATCTGATGGGAGGAGAAGGTCTCAGCATCCAGCTGTAACTTCACGTGGATTTTCCTGTGAAATTGTATGATCTACAGAGAGAATACGTAACACGCTCAGCAGGGATTGGCCCCCCATGGAAGTCTCCTTTGCTGCAATTCATCTTCACTGACTCACGATGGGAGTAACCTACTGGCCATCCTTTGTGGTTTCCTCACCTTTTTCTGTTCCTTTTACATTGTTGGCAGGCGATTTCAGTGATTTAGGGACAAAGCTGAAGATGTATGAATGGATAGATGAAGAGATGGATGCACTGATTGATGAACAAAAAGTTTAGCTGCCAATCAAATATAGACATGAAGGAGTCCAGGAGGGGGAGGATGGAAGAGGCGTCCTACAGGTGCTGAGGATTAAAGAGATGGACATGACATCAACGTGGAACTTGTTACTTTCTCAATCACTTTGTGTGGGCCACATGACTTTTGGGTTCTAGCCCAAAGAAATAACTATCATCGTGCACTTTTCATTATGTGAAAAAATACATTATGAGTTCAAAAAAAAAGAAAGGAAGACATTTCCCCTCTTAAAATTCTACTTTAAAGTAGAAAATTGTTGAAGTGGAGGGTGCGGACAGTGGGAGAGACCCTGGAGGAGGCCGGATCCTGCAGTCCCCGTGAGAAATGACAGCAACTCCAGTGTGGCAGAGGCAGAGGAGATGGAAAGAAATGAAAATATTTGAAAAACAAAGATAAGAAGTTTAAAGAAAACTAAGTTTAATTCTGTCTTAATAATAGAAAATCATGAGAGAGAAAAATGAAAGATGACTTCTGGGCTTCTGTTCTGAAAACACTTTATAAAAGGGGAAACATGGGGCAAGAAGCAAGTTTATAGGAAGGGAGAAAAATAGTAAATTACACTTTCATTCATGGCAAAGATTCTCCAAATAGAGACGTTTAAGTGGAAATGTTCCCTAAATAACTGGTCACTTGGTCCTGGACAGCAATGAAAAGTGCCCGGTAGGAGATGAAGGATGTAAGAGTCCTCAGGTGTAGAGGGAGGGTAACCAGAGCCATTGATGAAGGAGACGGGCCGTGGGAACTAACTCGGAGTGAGGGCGGAACACAGTCCAGGGTGAAGACCGGAGTGCTCCCAGAGGAGACCAAGGAAACAGCACAGACATAGGAGAGAAACCAGGAGTGTTTACTTCTACAGGCACAGTGAGAGAGAAACTAAAAAGTGTCCATCAAACTAAACAACAATTCTTGTTCTTGGGGAAAGCAGTTTGCATAGATAAAGTGCGTTACAGTGGGTAAAAAAAAAGAAAATGAGAGTTGAGAAAGACAGCAAGTGTAGACAACTCTTTCTCAACTCTCATTTTCTTTTTTCTTAAAAGATATTTGATGGTAGGGCCGGGTGCACTGGCTCACACTTGTAATTCCAGCACTCTGGGAGGCTGAGGCAGGTGGATCCCTCCAGCTCAGGAGTTGGAGACCAGCCTGAGCAAGATTGAGACCCTGTCTCTACTAAAAATAGAAAAACTAGCTGGGTGGTAGGCACCTGTAGTTCTAGCTACTTGGGAGGCTGAGGCAGGAGGATTGCTTGAGCCCAGGAATTTGAGGTTGCTGTGAGCTATGATGACCCAGAACTCTACCCAGGGTGACAGAGCGAGGTTCTGTCTCAAATAAAATAAATAAATAAAAGTAAATTTTAAAAAAAGAAATTTGTGCAGAGGGAACAACAGGCCAAATTTTGGTAGAGTTTTGAGTTCAGTCAGAGATTTATTGTGTGTTTTAAGATGAAAAAGACACGAGCATGTTTAAATGAAGCAGAACATGAACCCAAAGACACAAAAGAGAAAGAGAGCATCTGCCGTACAGGCCCCCAGGAGGCGGGAGACACCGCTGGAAGGATGTGCCTGGAGTGGGTCTCCTCTTCCTCACAATGGGAGGTGCAGGGCAGGGGCGTCCAGCAGGACGGCAGCCGCTCAGAAGTGCCACGCTGCCCACAGCCCTGGAATGTCATGTTTTCCTTTCTCATTTTCTATTGTGATGGTGATTCTGATGCGTTTAAGGATATATTCCATCTTCATTAATAAAGAACAGTGTAATATCTTGTAGGCATGGTCCCAATCATAATAATTTCCTGATTTCCCCATTGAACACAGCTGCCTTTATGAAGCTACTTTGTAGCCACCTAAAACATCCTTTGATTAAGAGGAGGTGGTGTTTGTGATTAAAAAATGTGGTGGTCTTTTACTTCTGGAATATGAACTATCTGCATCTACCTTCCTCAAGGTCTTTCTCCTTCAAAAAGGAGTCTTGCATTTTATCAGTTGCACCCTCATATTAATTTGAAATAAAAAATATGACGAGTAAACTGATGAATTTTAAAAAGGGGAGGAGTTTGCTTTTTGCTCATCCTCCATGTTAGTATCTATAGACCATCAAGAAAACGCATGTCTGAAATTCCACAGCCTGCCCGAGGCTGGCATTAGCAGAAACCCTGACTGTTTCCTTGCCTGTATTTCACAAGGTTTAACATCTATAACATCTATAACACTATAACATCTATAGTGTATTTGTTTTTAATTCTTCAAAATTCCCTAACTGTCCTCCACGGGAATCTTTGAGGTGCCGTTTCCTTTTTAAATACAGCCCATGGCAAGGCAGTTTGTGGTTTGGTTTGGTATTTTGTTATTGGGTCACTTGCTGTGTGACTGGTCCCAAGGCTCTGTTGCTTCACGATACGTGTTCCTGACTCTGCCTGTGTCAGGGCAGCAGTGGCTCCAAGATGCTTCGCACCAAGGTGAGATAAACCTCACAGAGCACAGTCAGACGTCAGGGCCGAATAGTATCACAGTAGGGCAACCATTCTCCTCCCAGCTCTCAAAACACATCTGTTCTTCTTCAAACCAAAATGTAGTTTCACCTTGAGGTGCATTTTTCTAAACAGCACTGCCCTTCTCCATCCTCCTGGTGCTGCCTGCGCTGCCCTGCTGCGCACCCCTGTACTCCTGCTTTTGTCTGTAATTATGATTTATTTAAGTGTATCTGTACTTTTCTAGTTTCCTTCTCCTTCTGGAAATTGATCTATAAGGCAGGAGAAACTGAGCTGAATCTCTTCTATGTAATCCTAACATTAGGTATTCTTTGGGAACTCCATAAATACTGTCTGCTGACTGGATGAAGAAGAGGCAGCTGTGCTCAAATGCACATGAACCTCATACCATCCTCTCTCTCAGATCTGTGGTCATACAACTGTGCTGTGCAAGAGCCTAAGTCTCCGTCCACCTCTGGGGGTCTAAAGGGCCTTGACCAAGTAAAACTGTCTTGGAATGTGGCAGGAAGATGTAGAGAATCTGCAAAAGCCATGCTAAGCATTCATTATGTATAAAACAACTTTTTGAGATACATCCTGTATAGACGTTTCCTTTGTTTAGCGCGATGGATTTCATTGACCCAACATATATATCACTTGTTTGGCTGGTTGGTTTGTGAATGGGTGGGTAGGTGTTTTGGAGGGAGGGAAAGGTAGATTTCGCCTCCGTCTCTTTAGTCTGACGCAACTGTGGGTCACATGGTTGTTTCATAAAACTCTATTGAGGTTGCATACATCCTGATTTGTGGCAATTCTATCTTCTTGATAGATATGCACTTCCATAGATAGACTTCTGTTTTGGTGAATATTTTCTATATAACCCTTTTCTATCGATGCAGCTAATTTAACTAGATGTTATTAAATAGGGAGACAATCTAGCCCTCGTTCATTTTCTCTTTTGCTTGAGCAAAACAAAAATGCTCCGTTTTTGTGGAGAATGAATGTACAGCCAACAGTAGCATTCTTCCAGATACAGTAGTGTCCTTGTTAGCACAAAGCAAGCTGGAGTTGTCTCTTGGTCATGTTAGGTACAGTCTCTGAGGCCACATTTCAGTTCTCCTAAGACAGATCCTATGAAAAGAAACTGAAGCACCATAAATTACATTAGTGTAAGGTCACAGATTAATCATTTTATAACCAATTTTCTCTTGAAAACTCGTTCTAGATATTCTGCCAGAAAATGATTCAGGCTCTTGAACGTAATGCGTCATTACTGCTTGCTTTCCTCTGCCCTCTAAGCCAAGTCATCAGGAAAGATTGTGGTTACCTGCTACGATTGTCCTGTCTGACATCAGTGAGAAGACACTTTATTTCTATTTTCAAGTGTGATCTATTCCTATCACAAAATATATACATTTTATCTGCAGATAAAATTTTTGTTTATCTTCTAAATAAAGAATAGGTTGTAAGGAACAGCTGTGGGAAGAGATCTTATCAAACCTTTGATGTAAGATTGAAATTATATTTGCTTCTTGGCTAAGTGAAAAATGAAATATGAATTATGGTGTGAATTAGCATCAGAATTAGTTTTATTCTACCATTGAAGTTATGATCCAACTTTCATAATCCTATTGTTTAAGAATGTATTGTATTAATGTCAAGTGAAATATTCTCCTAAATCAATAAATATTTGTGTATGTGGTGTAGGGGAATAGAAGAGGGAGTCTTTGTTTCAGGGAGTGACTTGTAGAAACAACAGAAAATAGTCAACCCAATCCGTCCAGAACTCTCAGCCCCCTTCTGGAACAGGGACAGGGACAGCATTGGTGCTAGCAGCTTCCATCTGTCATTTACCACAGTATCATATTTGGAGAGAAGACTGAACACCCAGGTGGGACAGAGTTGGGATCTAGTTTAAGGGACAGTAAATTTTGGCGAAGTGCTGGCACGATGAAGGAAGCAGTGATTTGGCAGAGATTCTTTCTGCCATCACAGGTCTGAAGGGGTCTTTTCGTCACATTGTGCCACTCAAGGTGTATCAGCCGGGCCACTACTGGTGGCCTCAGAAGGGAAGGAGCACTTCCAGCCCCGTCATCAAGGACTTCCAGGGTCCTTGCATGGACTATGAATAACTCTTCTTTTGAACTCTGTTGACATTAATCTTTTCCTCAATGTTATAAAATAGGAAGTTCACACTTCCCAGAAAATTTTCGTCATATAAAAACCTCAGTGGACGATCAGGGATTAAAGATGGCGGCTGAGTAACAGCTTCCCTGCAACTGGGCACGGCGAGTCTGGGGAGATAAGACTCCAGGCATCTCTGGCCGGTGGGATCTGCCTATGATCATCCCTTTGAGGATACAGGGAGCCAGCAAGGGACTTCTGGACCCCAGGAGAAGGACAAAAACAGTGGAAAACTGGCAAGTGGCTGCACGTGTTTGATCGACCTGATCACGCCAGCAACCGTGAGTACAAGCAGCAGTGAGACTGCAAACCGGAAAGGCCTTACCTGTGAACTATTTTGGTGTTCTTGGACTTGGCACTCAGTTGAGCTGCCTTGGGGAGAGCTTGAGCAAAAGTGTGGAGAACTTTGGGCATTGTCTGGGGCCCCAAAATGAGCCACTGAGCTGGGCTCAGTGAAAGCCATTGTGTGAAAAAAC
>CAUYPK010035865.1:0-14765 GCA_963574355.1 Loris lydekkerianus | reverse complement strand
TAGCCGGGCGTTGTGGCGTGCGCCTGTAGTCCCAGCTGCTCGGGAGGCTGAGGCAGAAGAATCGCAGAAGCCCAAGAGCTGGAGGTTGCTGTGGGTCCTGTGACTTCACGGCACTCCACCAAGGGTGGTAAAGTGAGACTCTGTCACTACAAAAAAAAAAAAAATTAAAAAAAAAAAAAAAAAAAAAAAAGAACCAATGACATCATTTGCCCTTACCTACTTGTTTAGTTGGTTAAAAATAAAATAGATGACAAATCAAACTAGGAAATTATTTGGACATTTTAAAATTCAGTGATAATGGGAGCAAAGAAAACAAAACAAACAAAAAAGACCTCTTAAAATTTGTCAGTCATATGTATTGACCATGTCTAAGCTTGGTGCTATAACAAAGCTTATAGCACTTATACTTATATAAGTAAGTGCTTATATATACTTATATATAAGCACTTACTTATATAAGTATATAAGTATATATACAAATATACTTACTTGTATATAAGTATAAGTAAGTATATTTATATACTTATAAATATACTTATAAGTAAGTATAAGTAAGTATACTTACTTATAAGTATACATAAGTATAAGACTAAATCTTTACACTTAAATTTATAATCCAGTTTGAAAGATGTCATATACAGGTAAAATGATACAAGGCAGCACGAGATACATACATCTTATACAAGTACAAAAGTTTTCAGAAGAAAATGAAAGGATCCTTATTTTTTTTTCTTTTTTTACAGGCGCCTGCCACAATGCCCAACTATCTTTTATTGCAGTTTTCATTGTTGTTTAGCTGGCCCAGGCCAGGTTCAAACCTTCCAGCCTCGGTGTATGTGGCTGGCGCTGTAACCACTGTGCTACAGGCACCAAGCCATGAAAGAAACCTTTTTCGATAGAAATCAATTTTCCCATATTAAGAAATGAATATAATTGTGATGGATGTGTTACTTAGTTCAATGTAAGCATTTCACATTGTATATCGAAGCAATATCCTGAACCCCATTAATGCATCAATGTACAAAGTTATGATTTAATAAAAAATAATTTTAAAAGAAAAGAATTTACATGAATGATTAATAAAAAAAAGAAATAAAAGTAGGTGATTCGAGTAAAAAAAAAGAAAATTCTCCCTATTTTTTCAAGCACTTGGATTTTTATAAGTTGATTTTTCCTAAAAAGAGATTCATTATGTTTATAATGTAATTACATTAAAATCAGAACAGTGGATGGGAAGGGATTAATTGGAAAGAGACAAGAGCGAACACTCTGAGATTATGATAATGCTCTATATATCAATGTTTCTCAAATCCCCAGACCAGCACCACTGGCATCACTAGGAACCTGTTAGAAATGCAAATACTCAGGCCCTGCTCCAAACATACTGAATCAGAAACTCTGTGGGTAGGACCCAGCAATCAGTTTTGAAAAGCCCTCTAAAAATAGAAAATCACCATTAGAACCCCACAGTAATAATTATTACAGGCAAGATCACTGACAAATATAAAAATTAATCTGTGAAACTTTAAGGAGAAACATGATTCTGCATAACTTTAAAATAAATCGCCCAAAATACTTATTAATGACTGATAATTTTAACATATATCAACAAATTCTTTGATACTTTTTCCTCAAGGAAGTAGGACTTGATTCCTTTATCCTTGAATGTGGGCTCGGCTTACTCACTAGCTTCCTAGGAAATTTACGTGGAAAGGAAAAAAAAACAGTAACTTTACAGTGGAGAAACCTGGCAGATACTACCTAAACCAGTATATATATAAGGCTCGGCACCCGTAGCTCAGTGGTTAAGGGCAACAGCCACATACACCGGGAATGGCGGGTTCAAACCCGGGTTGGGCCTGACAAACAACAATGACAACTACCACCAAAAAACAGCCGGGCATTGTGGTGGGTGCCTGTAATCCCAGCTACTGGAAGGCTAAGGCAAGAGAATCACTTAAGCCCAAGAGTTTGAGATTGCTGTGAGCTGTGACGCCACCGCACTCTACTGAGGGAGACATAGTGAGACTCTGTCTCAAAAAATACATATATTTATAAATATATTACATATTTTTAATGTATATAAAATAGTAATAGCAACATAGTGAGACTGTCTCAAAAAATATATATATTTATAAATATATTTTATATATTTTTTTAATAAATGGGAATATCAAATCTAATCAACATGCTATCCACCAGTTTTGAAGACAGTAAGACCTGAATTTAAGTCTTAGCCCCCCCCCCAGTTAACGGGTGCATGAGTTTAGACAACTTATTTTACCTCTCTCAGTTTCATTTTACTGTTCATAAAAAAAAAAAAAAAAAAAAAAAAAAAAAAATAGCAGTAGTCAATTTGTGTAACTGCTGTAACAATATTAAGTACATAACTGGTCAAAGTGGCTCACTCTTGTAATCCCAGCACTCTGGGAGGCCGAGGCAGATGGATTGCTTGAGCTCAGGAGTTGGAGACCAGCCTGAGCAAGAGCTAGACACTGTCTCTAAAAAATAGCCAGGCGTTGTGGTGGGCGCCTGTAGTCCCAGCTACTCAGGAGGCTGAGGCAAGAGAATCGCTTGAGCCCAAGAGTTTGAGGTTCCTGTGAGCTATGACACAATGGCACTCTACCAAGGGTAACAAAGTAAGACTCTGTCTTAAAAAAAAAAAAAAAAAAAAAAAAAAGAATATTAAGTACGGTGAGTTTTACTTCTTTCCCTCTTCTTTTTTCCTGCTTTTTGAACAGAACAAGATAGACTCAAAGGCAAATGTTTCCATTTATTAATCATCATAATATAATAATATACCAAATATGTTTTGACCCAAAATGCTTTTCTGATGCTGCCTTTTATTGATTCAAGCTCAAACATTTAAGAAAAAAATACATAAAAGACTAAACAAAAAATTAAATATACAAATAAAATATACAAAATACGTACATTCAGCTCAAAATCTAATTATATAATATTATGCTCTTAATATTTAAATTGTCAGCTGAGGTATTTAAAAATCTAACAAAATGTCTAGACATTCATTTATAAAATAAAAGTGTATGTCTTAGGAAAAAAGTATATGTTTTCTGGGCAGCGCCTGTGGCTCAAAGGAGTAGGGTGCCAGCCCCATATACTGGAGGCAATAGGTTCAAACCCAGCCCTGTCCAAAAACTGCAAAAAAAAAAAAAAAAAAAAAAAGTATATGCCTTCTGTCACAAACTTTTCATATTTCTGTGTTCTGTTTGGAAACCCTTGATCACCAGAAAGCCATCCCCAAAATAAACTGTTAAACGACTAATAATATTAATGATAGTTAATGAGGCCATACTATCAGGGAGCAAGTTTATTTCTAAGTGATGTGCAGAACATATGGCCTTTTCATACCGTACTTGATTTTCACTACTACTAAAAGAAGAGATGAGCAGAATTAAAGTTGACATTAAAGAGGAAATGTATTGAGAGCCTGAAAAAAGAGAATATTTAGTCTGAAACTGAATAGAGGAGACAGAACTCAGGCTGAAAAATATATGGGCATATCAAACTCAGGCCTGGCCTGTTTTTCTACAGTAACACTACATGAACTATATGAGAAATAAAGATAGGTGCATTTTTTAAAATAAGAAGTGGGAAGAGAAGTGTTTTTGTTCGTTTTTTCTTTTTTTGAGACAGTCTCACTATGTCACCCTCAGTAGAGTGCTGTAGCGTCATAGCTCACAGCAACCTCAAACTCTTCGGCTAAGTGATTCTCTTGCCTCAGCCTCCCAGTAGCTAGCACTACAGGCGCCCACCACAATGCCCAGCTATTTTTTGGTTGTAATTGTCGTTGTTGTTTGGCAGGCCTGGGCCGGTTCAAACCCACCAGCACTGGTGTATGTGGCTAGCGCCCTAGCCGCTGAGCTATAGGTGACCAGCCTATTCGTTTGCTCTTAAAAAAAAAAAAAGAAAAGAAAAAAAGAACTCCTGGAAGAAAAGATAAAATATACAACATTTTCTAATGGAACATTAAACTCAAGAAAGAATGATTCACACAAAGCACCTTATAATAAGCAAACAATTGCAATCAATGATTAGAATAGAGACTAGGTATATTATAACCTCTTGGTTTACCTCTTAAGATTATTTACTATGCAGAGTGGATTTACTCTGAAACTAAAGAAGCTTATGCTTCAGGATCCTCATTTGTACTGGCCCCTGCAGAGGCCACAATGCTAGAGGAAAGATTGAATTATGTTTCTATTGTCACTATCAAAAATGATTTCACAGCTCGGCGCCTGTAACACAGTGATTACAACACCAGCCACATACACCAGGACTGGTGGGTTTGAACCCGGCCGGGCCTGCTAAACAACAATGACAACTGCAACAACAAACAAAAATAGCCGGGCGTTGTGGCGGGCACCTGTAGTCTTAGGAGGCTGAGGCAAGAGGATCGCTTAAGCCCAAGAGTTGAAGGTTGCTGTGATGAACTGTGATGCCATGGCACTCTACCCAAAGTGATAAAGTGAGACTCTGTCTCAAAAAAAAAAAAAAGAAAAGAAAAGAAAAGAAAACAGCCAGGGACAGTTCCTCAAAATGTTAACATAGTTGCCATATGACCCAGAATTTCCACTCCTAGCTGTATACTCAGGAAAATAAAAACATATGCTTACACAAAAGCTTGAACATGAATTTTCACAGCATTATCCATAATAGTAACAAAGTAGAAGCAACCCAAATGTCCATCAACTAATCACTGGTTAAATGAAATGTGGTCTATCTACACAACAGAGTATTATTAAGCAATAAAAAGTAACGGAGTACTAATGCATGCTACCACATGAATAAACCCCGAAAACATGCTGAGTGAAAGAAGCCAATTACAGAAGGCCAAATACTATAATGATTCCATTTATATGAAATATCTAGAATAGGCAAATCTATAGAGAAATAACATAGTGCTTGACTAAGACTGGAGTACAACGTAGGCAACAGTTGCCACAGGAATGCAACTGCTAATAGATATGGAATTTCTTTTCAAGGAGATGAAGATGTTCAAAATTTATTCAATCCAGGGAGCAGGATAAAAAAAGGCAAATGTTCAAAAACTAGATTGAGGTGATGACTGCACAACCCTGTGAACATACTAAAAATATTTAATTGCACACTTTAAATGGGTAAATCATATGGTATATTAATTATCTCAATAAAATTGTTTTTAAAAAGATGAAGTCACACCACATATAAAATCAACTACAAGGTAGACATAAAGGAACGTCATTTAAAATAATAATAAATAATAATAATTAGTTCCCATTCATTAAGAGCAAACTCTGTGACAGGCACTATGTTAAGCATATAAAATATTATTTCTAATCTTTTTAACAGTTCTAAAAGGTAGGTATATTATGTTAAATGATATATAGATTTAACAGATGAAGAAACTAGGAAGCAGGGAAGATAAGTAAATTGCTTAAAAATGAACAGTTAGTATCTGAGCCAGGATTCTAAACTAGATTTGTGACACCAAAAGTCTTTGTTTGCATTTTACTTTTCCTATATTAGAACAGACCAGGGAAGCCAGACTCTGTGGCTCATGCCTGTAATCCTAGATACAGAAGGCTGAGGCACAAGGACTTCTTGAGTCCAGGAGTTCAAGACCAGCTTGAGCAGTACTGCAAGACCCTGTCTTAAGAAGGGGGAAAAAAAAAAGTCCAGGGACCTACTATCAATAACCTACCGTAGTTCTATATCTCCTTCCATAATTAATGTTCTGTATAACACAGGACATCCCTTTAACATTTAAACTCAAGAACACTTAGAGATCTAAAAATAGATATGCCATTCAATCCTATAATTCCTCTACTAGGCATATACCCAAAAGACCAAAAATCACATTATAACAAAGATATGTGTACCAGAATGTTTACTGCAGCCCAATTCATAATTGCTAAGTCATGGAAAAAGCCCAAGTCCCATCGATCCACAAATGGATTAATAAATTGTGGTATATGTACACCATGGAATATTATGCAGACTTAAAGAAAGATGGAGACTTTACCTCTTTCATGTTTACATGGATGGAGCGGGAATATATTCTTCTTAGTATCTCAAGAATGGAAGAAAAAGTATTCAATGTACTAAGCTCTTCTATCAAACTATTAATAATTTATGGCTTTCATATGAAAGGTATAACCCAATTATAACCTAAGAATATGGGGAGGGGGAAAGGGAGAAGAGGGAGGGGGGAGGAGGGGTGGAGGGAGGGTGATGCACCTGCAGTGCATCTTACAAGGATACATGTGAAACTTAGTAAATGTACAATATAAATGTTTTAACACAATAACTAAGAAAATGCCAGGAAGGCTATGTTGACCAATGTGATGAAAATGTGTCAAACGGTCTATAAAACCAGTGTATGTTGGCCCATGATCGCATTTATGTACACAGCTATGATTTTATAAAATGAATAAATAAATAAATAAATAACAATAACATTTACATTGAGGATATTTTAGAAACAACATTCATCCTTTTAAAAGGCTGATTATGTTATATTGAGGTGATCATGTTTGCTGTAATTACACATGGTAAAAATTCTCTTTTCTAAAGCTTCAGTTGATGTAATCTTACAAATTTCAGCAATAACTCAGAGTAAGAGGAAACCTACCACATCAAGAGAAGGATGAAATAGTATAACTTCTCTGCTTGTCTCAGAAATTAGAATAGACCACTGGGACATCAGTGAGATGCTAAGGAACACTAACAGACTAATGCATTATAGAATTTGGGCTGTAAGAGAGTCAGTGCACACTAATGTTCTCAAAACAGGATTTGAGTATTAGCTCCATTGCAGGTTTTTTATATAATCTTGAGAAGGCTAAGAATTCTGTTTCAATTTTAAGTTTTGAAAATTACAATGATGCAACATGTGCAAAATATTCTAGATTCTTAAAGCATCATCCTTTTAAAATGCATTATTTTATTATTCAAGATGTTTATTTACTGAATTTTAATTCATCAAGAAATATTTGTTGAGCATTTTTTCTAGGTAGTGTCAACAATGCCAAAATAGATCAGACATCAATCCTGCCCTCAGGGAAACTTATACACTAAGGAAAACAAAGTATGCAGATAAATTACAGTAATCAAGATAGGATGGGTGGAATTTTAACTAGACAAGTATAGAGGGAATGATATGAGGAGAGGAGAAAGAGGATTTCCATGGAATTGGAATCCTTCTGAATTTCTTTTGAGAAGGTGATGGAGGATGGATAGGTTTGAACTGTGAAGGAGGTAAAGAAAGAGCTATATTTCAATGAGGTGAAAGAATATAAGCACATTGTGAAGATGGTAATTCATGAAACTTGAGCACAGCATATGAAACATGGGGCACAGTCTATGCTATGTAAGTCACAGCAAGATGTGAGAGGAGCAGGGATGATTTTCTAGGGGATGTGATAAATTTAAGATTCTCCCATGGAAGATTAATTAGGAAACAAGAATAAAAAGACCTTTTGTTAGTAATTGCAGCAGCCTAGTGAGGCATTAGAATATCCTATAGAAATTAGAGACTTTGTAAAAAAAATGAGATAAAATGGGTGAATAGATTATCAAATAAATAACAATATAATTGAATTATGATAGAATTAGAGATGTATAAATGAGCAGGACGTGATGTGTGTATGTAGAGACCTCTATGTCTATACAAGTTTTCCTGTCCCTTCAAAAAATATACTTCTCTCATTTGATAGAAGAACTTACTGACAAAAAGCCAGTTTGAGTTCATAGGGAAGAAAATTGACTCATGACAATTCGTAGTAGTCAGTGAAATTGGTGAATTATTATAAGAACTAAGCAAAGATGTGATTTTTCAGGCAAACTTTTGGAAACCCTCATTAGAACTGGACACCTAATTTGGTTTCAAGCAGAGCTGTAGAGTTTGGATTTTTATTAGATTCTTTATTAAACTTTGTTTCCAAACATATTTTCATTTTAAATACCTGAGCATTTCCTAAATTATTCTCCTTCCTTGAAAGAATTTATGGCCAGAAGGATTTTTGTTGCTGTTGTGGTTGTTGACAGATAGAAGGCTGCAGACAAACTCTAGTTTTCCAGTAATAGCTTCAGTTTCCAAAATACATCTCGAGCAAATTGTCTTTAGAATACATCCATTTTTGAATTTTTCTTTTCAGATCAGATTATGTCTATGCTCTCCCTTCATGCATTAATAAAACAGAATAAAAAATAATAATTTCACTTTTCTGTTCACCAGTAACTTTCCATAAAGAAGGAGAGAAATGAAGTTGAAGCTCTGGCAGGTTGTGGCAACCTCCACTCTCAACTCTGTGAGATGCAGTTCGTGAAGGAAGAGCCTGAAGGAAGAGCCTGTGAGATGAATGTGGCTTCTTCATTGTGAGTTTGCGTTTGGACGTGGCAGGCACAGGAATGTATCAGGTCTTTAATTTTCTGAATTTGATAACTTGGATGGTGATAAGCATGGAACAAAAATCTTCTTAACTCTGAACACAATAAAAATACAGTGCATACACAGTGAGAAAAAAGTAAAGAACATAGCATTTAATGTTTCTAAGCTCTTTTAAAAAATATTCTTAAAAATAATTGTTTGTGCACTTATATTGAAGGTTGGTGCTTGGTTAAAGTATAGTTAAAAGGAGGAGGATGAGAAGGCTGCTGGATATTTAGACTCCTGTTAGTATTTCAAAAATATCAAAGTTCTTGAAATCAAAATATTTGATTTTTAAATAATATTTAAATAAACATATAAAATAAAATAGGTGGAGAGAGATTAAAGATGGCGGCCGAGTAACAGCTTCCCTGCAATTGGGCACAGCAAGTCTGGGGATACAAGATTCCAGGCATCTATGGCCGGTGGGATCTGCCTATGATCATCCTTTTGAGGATACAGGGAGCCAGCAAGAGACTTCTGGACCCCAGGAGGAAGAAAAAATGGTGGGAAACTGGCAAGTGGTTGCGTGTGTTCGATCGACTTAATCACGCCTGCAAACGTGAGTACAAGCAGCACTGAGACTGCAAACAGGAAAGGCCTTACCTGTGAACTGTTTTGATGTTCTTGGACTTGGTGCTCAGTTGAGCTGCCTTGGGGAGAGCATGAGCAGGAGTGTGGAGAACTTTGGGCATTGTCTGGGGCCCCAGAATGAGCCACTGAGCTGGGCGCAGGAAGCCATTGTGTAAAACTGCCCCAGCAAGCTCTGCCCTTTGGGTCCCAGAATAAGGATTGGGCGATACAAAGTAACCTAGTGACTGAGCAGCCCAAAGGCGGGGTCTGAGCTGCCTTACAGCCTTAATCCTTAGGGGCAGAGTGAGGCGGTTTTGGCACACTGGAGCCTTGGGCTGTTGCCCTGGGTGGAGTGCTGTGATGTCACAGCTCATAGCAACCTCAAACATCTGGGCTTGGTGCTGCCCAGACCTCCATAAGAGCTGTGCAGTGACCCTCGACCAGTGACCCACACCCACCAGGCCACTGCATTACCTGACCAGGAACTGAGGGAGCAACGCAACCCTGCGTCCTCCATCCTGTGTCCTCCCAGCCTCCACACTAGCCCATTCATCTGGCCAGGGACTCTGGTAGCTGCGTGCCCTCTGGAGCCCTCCCTACCTCTGTGCAGAGCCCTTCTCCTGGCCAGAGACTGCTGGAGCCTTGGGCTCTCTGTGCCAAAGTCACTCAGCACCAGGCACTCCCAGAACCGTGCACAACACCTCCAGCCCCGTTGCTGGATCTGGGTGTGTCACACAACAAAGCTGCTTCCACAACCACAACTCCCTAGCTAGAGCAGCCCCAGAGGAACTATGCAGGGTCACTCCCTACAAAGATCCAGCAACAATAGAATGATCCTGCTGGGGTCTAATCTTGGAGAGACACCTTCCCAACTCTGAGAACAACCTGAGGCATCGGTGAAAAACAATCATAAGGTGAAATCAACAGAAAAACTCTGACAATATGAACAATCAGAGTAGATCAACTCCCCTAAGGATCAATGGGGCAGACACAGCACAAGACCCCATGCACAACAAATAGCTGAGATGTCAGAAATTGAATTCAGGATCTGGATAGCAAATAAGATTGAACTAGAATTCCAAAAGTTATCTCAAGAATTCAACAGATCCAAAGACCAAATGACCAAAGATTATGACACATTGAGACAAGAAGTTGCATCCCTCAAAGATCTGAGAAACGCAGTAGAATCCCTCAGTAACAGAATGGAGTAAGCAGAAGAAAGGATTTCTGACATTGAAGATAAAGCTTTCAAACACTCCCAAACCCTCAAAGAAGAAGAGATATGGAGAGCAAAAACAGACCACTCTCTCAGACAGCTCTGGCATAAATCAAAGAAAACCAATATTCATCTTATAGGGATCCCTGAAAGTGATGAAGTGGCTTCACAAGGCACAGAGTCTGTTCTCCATGAGATTATGAAGGAGAAATTTCCAGATACACAAAGAGACACCAAAATTCAGATAGCAGACAGTTTCAGAACTCCAGCACGACTCAACCCGAATAAGACATCCCTCAGACACATCATAATCAATTTTACTAAAGTTAATGTGAAGGAGAAAATTCTGAAAGCTGCCAGACAAAAGAAAACCATTACCTACAAGGGGAAGAATATCAGAATAACTGCAGATCTCTCTGCTGAAACCTTTCAAGCTAGAAGAGCATGGTCATCAACTTTTCATCTCCTAAAACAAAATAACTTTCAACCCAGGATCCTGTACACAGCTAAACTGAGCTTTGTTTATGATGGAGAAATTAAATACTTCAATGACATTTACATGTTGAAGAAATTTGCCACAACTAAACCAGCTCTCCAGGACATTCTTAGACCTATCCTCCATAAATACCAGTGTAATTCTCCACCTCAAAAGTAAACCCACCCCCCAAATTTTTGATCAAATTCCAACTTCCACAGTCGCAAAAGAATTAAAAATGTCCACAGACTCTTGAAAGGCTTATCAATATTCTCAATTAATGTGAATGGTTTAAATTGTCCTCTAAAGAGGCACAGGTTGGCTGACTGGATACAAAAACTCAAGCAAGATATCTGCTGCATCCAAGAATTAAAGAATTAAAGAAAAAAAAATAAACCCATACACACACACACACACACAAAGGAAAAAAAAACAGATATTATTTCAATTCTGTGCTAAGGATTGGGGGTAGTGTGTATTTTACAGAATGTATTTATGTGCTACAATCATAGTAATATGATTAACTATTATGGCTGAAATACATAGCAGGGTTCTTTTCACGTAATAGACTCTGAAAGGCTTGCTGGGATTGAATGAAATGAACATTTAGGTAACATATTGATTATTCTTTCATTGATTTGTAAGTTATAGGTTATGGGATAGAAATTTTTCTTTTTTTATTAGATCATAACTGTGTACATTACATGTAACATATCCTAGAATCCTAGAACTGAACACCAAGTAGTTTTTGAGTTTTATTAATTCAATGTTAAGTCAACAAATGGGTTTCTATGAAGAAAAGAGAAGAAATAACAACTGCCGTCATGGCATACACAGAGAATGATTTGCTGTTCAACATCTCAGAGACAACTTAGCAAGCCAGATTGAGCATCAAACTCAGAGTCTTGTTAAGTGCAGAGACTCAGACCCTTCCAATCTCTTCTGAGTCCTGGATTTGAGTGCATCTTGCAAATCAATTGCAAGCCAACCAGTTTGCAAGTTTCTCAAATACATGAATAATATGGCAGTAACGTAGGTATGCTATTTAGAGTTTCCTGACAATTTTAAATATTATATGATAAAGTAAATTATGTCTAAAATAAATCTTATTGCTTTATTGCGAGCAGGATTAATACGAGTTATCTAACTCAGAAGTTTATTGTGAGATTCAAATGGAACGCTGCATGCACACACACAGAGAACCGCCTTAAAAAGTTAAAATTATTGATATTTTATTTTCATTGTTTAATATTTTCATTGCTAGACACATTCTGGACTCTTTCTTCCCCACAGATTAAAAGAGATGCTTATAAATTTGTTGATCCTATACTGAGTACAGAGAAGCTTTTGTTTTTGCTTCGTTTTTTTCTTCATCTTAATTTAAACTTGAGATGGATCCATGGGCCTCCATATAGGGCACTTCTCTGATTTCCTTGGTACGAACTGCATGGAGCACACTCTGGTGAGAATTCTGAGCAGAGCCCAGGTACACGAGGAAGTAGTTAAATTATCAGAAATTCCCAAGGGCGCAGGGTGAGAACGTGGCTTATCACCTGATGCATGCACGCGGCTCTGAGACATACTCATGGACACACATTCATGCACACAGTCAAGACTTTTCTAAATTTCTTACTAAATTTTTTGGTCATGATTGATAAAACTTACAGACTTTGTCATATGCCTGTTTCAAAAATAAAACCAAAAAAGGTCTTAATAATTTAGTTTTTAAAACTGCAATTATTGAGCAACCATTTTGGCAAATGGCGATAATCCTCAGATAGAACTTTTTCCTCATTTGAATAGGAAGTTCATAAGCACAGAGATAATCACGCTGCTGTATTCTTAGTCACAGGATGCATTAGGGTGAAATAGACATGGTGTACCATAAATACCAGTGGGTTAGGGGATGTGTTGATGTACAGTGTGAGTAAATACCAGCGTGTTAGGTGACGTGAGGTTGTGCAGTGTGAGTAAATACCAGCATGTTAGGTGATATGAGGATGAGCAGT
The DNA here is from genome assembly GCA_963574355.1 of Loris lydekkerianus. Lineage (NCBI taxonomy): Eukaryota > Metazoa > Chordata > Mammalia > Primates > Lorisidae > Loris > Loris lydekkerianus. Next base: position 2,061 of record CAUYPK010035865.1, on the reverse strand, counting down.
GTAAGTAAATACCAGTGGGTTAGGGGACGTGAGGATGTGCAGTGTGAGTAAATACCAGTGGGTTAGGGGACATGAGGATGTACAGTGTGAATAAATACCAGTGTGTTAGGGGACGTGAGGATGTGCACATAATAAATATCAGCGGGTTAGGGGCTGTGAGGATGTGCAGTGTGAGTAAATACCAGCATGTTAGGTGATATGAGGATGAGCAGTGTGAGTAAATCCCAGCGGGTTAGGGGCTGTGAGGATGTGCAGTGTGAGTAAATACCAGTGGGTTAGGGGATGTGAAGATTTGCAGTGTGAGTAATTAACAGTGGGTTAGGTGAAGTGAAGATGTGCAGTGTGAGTAAATACCAGCATGTTAGGTGAGGTGAGGATGTGCGGTGTGAGTAAATACCAGTGGGTTAGGAGACATGAGGATGAGCAGTAAATCCCAGCGGGTTAGGGGCCTGAGGAGGTGCCATGTAAGTAAATACCAGTGTGTCAGGGGACATGAAGAGGTGCAGTATGAGCCCCATCAGTATTAGCTCTTTGCTAAAATTTACAGCATCAACCTTCTGTATTAGACCTCCACATGCAAGCCTCTCCTCATTAGAACTCTATGTGCACACCTTTCCTTATTCAGAGCTCAGTGTGCACACCTCTCCTAATTAGACCTCCAAGTGCAAGCCTCTCCTCATTCAACCTCAACGTGCACGCCTGTCCTTATTAGACCTCCACGTGCACACTTCTTCTCATTTGACCTCCATGTGCCCACCTCTCCTTATTAGACCTCAGTGTGCATGCCTTTCCTCAATAGACCTCCACGTGCACACCTCTTCTCATGAGACCTCCACGTGAACATCTCTCCTCATTAGACCTCCAAGTACAAGCCTCTCCTCAATAGACCTCCACGTGCACGCCTGTCCTTATTAGACCTCCACGTGCACACCTCTTCTCATTGGACCTCCATGTGAACATTTCTCCTCATTAGCCCTTCAATTGCAAGCCTCTCCTCAATAGACCTCCACGTGCACACCTGTCCTTATTAGACCTCCATGTGCACACCTCTTCTCATTTGACCTCCACGTGCCCACCTCTCCTTATTAGACCTCAGTGGGCAAGCCTCTCCTCATTCGACATCCATGTGCATGCCTATCCTTATTAGACCTCAACGTGCACACTTCTTCTCATTTGACCTCCACGTGCCCACCTCTCCTTATTATACCTCAGTGTGCATGCCTCTCCTCATTCGACCCCCAAGTGCACACCTGTCCTTATTAGACCTCAACGTGCACACATCTTCTCATTTGACCTCCATGTGCTCAACTCTCCTTATTAGACTTCAGTGTGCAAGCCTCTCCTCATTCGACCTCCACGTGCACGCCTATCCTTATTAGACCTCCACGTGCACACTTCTTCTCATTTGACCTGCACGTGCCCACCTCTCCTTATTAGACCTCAGTGTGCATGCCTCTCCTCATTAGACCTCCACATGCACGGCTGTTCTTATTAGACCTCCACGTGCGCACCTCTTCTCATTTGACCTCCATGTGAACATCTCTCCTCATTAGACCTCCAAGTAGAAGCCTCTCCTCAATAGATCTCCACGTGCACGCCGGACCTTATTAGACCTCCACGTGCACACCTCTTCTCATTTGACCTCCACGTCCACACCTGTCCTTATTATACCTCCACGTGCACACCTCTTCTCATTTGACCTCCACGTGAACATCTCTCCTCATTAGACTTCCAAGTGCAAGCCTGTCCTCATTTGACCTCCATGTGCATGCCTATCCTTATTAGACCTCTATGTGCACATTTCTTCTCATTTGACCTCCACGTGCCCACCTCTCCTTATTAGACCTCAGTGTGCATGCTTCTCAATAGACCTGCACATGCACGCCTGTCCTTATTAGACCTGCACTTGCACACCTCTTCTTATTTGACCTCCATGTGAACATTTCTCCTCATTAGCCCTTCAATTGCAAGCCTCTCCTCAATAGACCTCCACGTTCACGCCTGTCCTTATTAGACCTCCAGGTGCACACTTCTTCTCATTTGACCTCCATGTGCCCACCT
>CAUYPK010035864.1:0-13872 GCA_963574355.1 Loris lydekkerianus | reverse complement strand
GTATCCCAGGAATGGAAGTATCCAATGTACTCAGCCCTACTATGAAGCTAAACTATAGCTTTCACATGAAGGCTATAACCCAACTATACCGCAAGACTATGAGGAAAGGACCAAGGAAGGGGAAGGGAGGGGGGAGGTTTGGGTGGAGGGAGGGTAATGGGTCAGGCCACATCTATGGTGCATATTTTTATCTATAATAAAAAATTAAATTAAATTAAATTAAATTAAATTTTTAAAAAGGCATCCCCAGATACTATACTTATAATATTGTCACTATTCTTTTCTGAATGCCAATTTTACTTTCTCCTGCATATTTTCCTATCCCTTTGTTTATTAGGATTATTACTTTACTTTCTGGCAAAGTTTGGGTAAAAAATTATTTTATTGAAAGAACACATCCTAACAATACTTTCTGAGTGAATAGGAATGGGGAAAGAATCACAAAATATAGATATGCAATGTATTTCAAGTGTCTTTTGAAATAAGGTAACTCAACATTAAGATTTATTGATATTTATATTGCTCAACCAACACTCCAAAATTAAACACATCTGAAAAACATCTGTTGAACCTAGTTAATTCTAACAATGTATCAGAATATGAAATGCAGATTTCACATAGTAAGTATGAAAGACATTAAGATTATTAAAGATATTAAAAATATTAGTTTAATGTTAAATTAGCATTTATTTAAATTTAGAATATTTTGTTACAATATTAAAGATGTTAAAAATGGAAAATTCTGAATAAGGAGAGTGCAGTTGGTGCCCTAACCAGATTCCCTTCACGAGATCAGTGGGTCATTGAGCTGTTGTGAATGTTAGAGGATTACCCTTGACATAATGAGAGCCACCTTGCAGGGGAAATCTCTTATATGAGCAAACATACACATACACACTCACTAAAAACACAAGGTGATGTGAGCAGCTCACAGCCAATAACTGACCCACACAGTGGTCAGTAGGTCAGCTCATTACCTAACTGTAAGACATTATATTATGGTACAATTTATGCTCCAGAATTCACTGAGGAACTCCTTGCTTAGCTCCTTTACCAACCACACCAACTTCTGCCTTGCCTTTCTCTTGAGAGCAGTCATTTAGTAAACAATACACAGACAAATTCTTGTCTTAGGCTCTGCTTCTCAAGGAACAAAACACACTGCTAAGATCCTTTCTTAATAAAGAAAATCTTAGCAACAGTTTTATTTTGTTTTGATAGATAGTTTGGGGGGAATGTTGGCATAAGAAAATGAAACTATGGCAAGTAACTGAATAATTCCAATCATCAGACCTAAAATTTCCAGCTTTAGAAACTTTAACCTTCATAACTGGCCTCTTGCCATGCCCGATACCAAAGTTCCAGGAGTGGCTGTGCTAATGGTTATTTCCAAACTCAGCCCATACTGACCGCTCACCATCCCCCTTCACTCTAACCTCTCTCCTTCTCTATTCGCTATTTTGCATTATTGTATCTATCTTTTCTAGGCCTAGGCCTTGAGCAGTTCCATAGACAGCAGACTTTTTAAATATTTTTAAATCTATTCAATTGACTATGTAAATTAATAATTGAGGTCTAAGAGAGAAAACAGGAAAAGAAATATCTACTCTGTAACTGTACATATAAACAGAGAAAGAATGGTAAAACAGGCATTCATTCCCACACCCATTCTAAGGCGACAGAGACAGACCTATCCCTAATCATTGTCACTGGCTCTAGAGAGAGTCAGAGAGGAGGGGGGTGCCAACATTAAATTACTTATGACTCCTCTTGACCCTAAAAGAGAATATTTATTTCCCTTCAATTCACATATGCTGCTCAGAACTGAGCTTCCTGGAATTTCTATTAAGAAACCAGATTACATCGCAATAATTTTCAGGTGCCACAGTCTCTGCTAATAATGAGGCTGCAAAGGAAGGCAGTACCCTGAAGACAGCAGAAAGAAAAAAAGTCAGAGTCAAGCCCAAAGTTGCAGGGATCTTGGGACAATTCGAATGGTTGTTAAGGAATGAAATGATTTACAACAGATAGAAATCATAGTCCAAAAATTCAGGTTGCAAGAGATGTACATTATCTTATTTTTTATAAGCCAACTTCAGTTCTCTTTCAAGTGCTATTCTTGATTCTGCTTAGTTAGCAGAAAATTCAGTCTTAGTATTTGGGATACTTCCCCTCCCCTTCTCAAGGTTAGTGCTCTAGGAGATTTATGTAAGGCAGGTATTCTAAAAATATTTTTGTGAATGCGAAGAGGGTCATGGTGTTTTGCGGTTGACCTGTCTCTCATTCCCGTCTACTAGGATCCCTGGACAGGGCCGCCTACCTACAAGGCCCTGCCTGAGCACCTTTCTGAGGCTATTTTATACATACTTAGCCATTTCTTCATTTGGGTCCAGGCTCTGAGACTCTGAGACTCCTTTCACAGCTTTTCTCACTCCTTTCATTCCTTTCACACTCCTTTGCTTCTCTGTTCTTATCATTCTCTTCCTCCTGGCCCAAGGAACCTATTCTAGGCTTAGGAAAAATCTTTCCCTTTTTTTTTTCCTTAAATATTTGCCTCAAAAGCACTTCTTTATTTTGCAGCTTCAGGTGTCTATAGGGCCTAAAGCTTGTTGGGGACCTCAATTTTGTCTGCCCCTAGTAATAAATTTGTGCAGGGCAATATTGTGTATTTTGGTCTTAGGGTCTATCTTCAGTTCTTTATTGAGTCATGTGCTATGGTCTGAATGTTTGTGTCCTCCCCAAAATTCATATGTTAAAATGCTAAGGGCTAAATGCAATGGTATTAGGAGGCATGGCTTTTGTGAGGTGATTAGAACCCTCATTATGGGGATTAGTGCCCTTGTGAGGGAGACCTTCCATCCTTACTGTGTGGACACAACAAGAAGGTACTGTGAGGACTGACTCTGCCAAAACCTTGATCTTGAACTTCCCAGCATCCAGGAGTATGAGTAATAAATTTCTGTTGTTCATAAGATACAAAGTTCAAGGTACTTATTATTCAGAGTAACCTGAATGGACTAACAACACACATAGTGACATACTATCTCCCATTAGTAAAACTCTTGAAAATCAACATTTCTCAAAGGTGGAGAGTCAGGTGCACGATAAAAACCAAACCAAACAAACAAAAATAGTTGATGGCCCAATTTGAAACTCATGGAAAAGTGTTCACATGTAATGTTCTTGCTCATAAAGTGACCCTCTGTTTGAGGAGAGGCCTGTGAAATACTTCCTTTGAACATTCACCCAAATTATTCCTATATATTAAAAAAGTCTGTTAATAGTGTATTTGTATATTTGTATGTCTGTCATTCTATTTGACCAGTAAAGAGAGCCTGCCAAGTAAACCTTCAGTGTTTCCACCATAAACAAATGAGAATGGAAGGGGACATTTCTGGCACAGATCAGGAGGCAGTATATTCAAGAGATGCTGGTTTATCCCTCAGACAGAACCAGGGAGTGACTTTCAAATCAGTTTTAACAGTAACCAGGTCAGAAATTTAAAAAAATAAATAAATAACAACTATGCATCATGAGAAATAATCCTTTTACTATGTAAGCAATATAATTCTCCATCCCTGGGACAATAGGATTAAAGTATTTTTTTCAACTCTCAACTTATAAAGTTTTTGAGAAATCCTGAGCAATGGAACCAAGTTGAAAGCCAGTCCCTTTTGTTTTTGATTTATTTCAATCTCCTTTCACAGAGACAGCCATTGAGACAAGTATTTTTTATGTCAACCTGCTGAGGACTGACTGCAGTCTTTGGAAAGATGCAATAATTGATTTCAATAATTAATTCCTGCTTGCCAAAGTAATGTAGCTTTGCACTCCTGCTCAGGCCCCAGTTAAAAGGAACTCAGAGGCAGGAGTGCATAAACAGTTACATTACTTCGGGGAGCTACAGTCCCCTAACATACTGTAGATTTGGGAAGAGCTTTTAGGCCCGGGGCTATCTGAAGTGAATTCCTATCAGGTCCCCCGTTACCCATGTTGTCAGTGATTTCCTAACCATTTCGGAGAAGTAGAACACTGAGCAGACGGCTAAACATCTTCGCAGCAATTGATCTCAGTTCAGTCAGAAAACTCCATCTTCTCACTATATGAAAATTCCTCCCAAAATCAAGAGAGAGAGAGGAGGGAGGCTCTGGAACATAGGGTGTCAGGCACAAGGAGAGCTAGAGGTAGAAGAATAATCATAGGTAAATGTCAAGAGAAAAAGGTGGAACATGTTATTTGGGAAACCAAATGACCCTGGTTTCTTTTCACTTAAATGATTTCTAAAACCCAAACCACTTCTAACTATAGTCAAAAATGTTCAAGCAGAGTCACTTATTGGCACGTTTGAAAGGAGTGAATAGCCTGTGCTATTTTGTATGCCTAATTCAAACAGAAACTGAACTGACACCATGTAACCATGTTTTATTTTTTCCTCTAAGCTATTTTCATATGTTTAAAAAAAAATTTGCATGCCCTAATGCAACCATAGAAAGGTATAACTCAACTCAAGATACAATGTTTTAGAACATTTATCATTAATAAAAAGGCCATTACACACCCAGATCTTTGCAAAGTGAATACTGAAAAATATCTTTAAACCTCCCTGGCTTTCCTTGACCCAAAAAGTGGCGCAACAGAGACTTTTCACTAATTGGGGGATTTATGACCCCAAACTGATTGTGATGTCAATGCTTTATTGTAAATTAAGGCTGATAAAGGACTGGAGAGCATAAATGGGAAGCAGATCCTTATTAGGCTGCAGGCCATGCACAGTCCATGCCCAGGTACAAGAACAACCTCTTGTTACTACCTGGTCCCAGGGTGATAAAGTTCCTGATGTAAAGAACAGATTAAAAGTAAAACTAGACCAGATGTTTTTCCTATTAGATGGATTAAGTCAGACCAAACCTAAAATTAGGAAAACACACCGGGCTGATTTACTACTGTGCTGGGATGGGTGGCTGTGCTAGGAGCCGTAGAGGGTGGCTATAGAGCCAGGTCTCCATTTATTAATGGAACTGTGGAAGCAGGAAGGCCTCACCCCTGACTGCTCTAAAACTGCTGAACGAGGACTCCAGCCTAGTGATGAAAGCTGCTCTCTGAAGGTGAACCCTCAGTAAAAACATTAAAATGTACTTCAAACACAGCTGACGATACAAGGGGTAGAGGAAAAGGCTACGTTTACTATCTTCCTTAGTAAAAATATCTCGGGAATGTAAGTATCATCTTAGCCAGGCTCAAAGGATTTTTTTTCCCTAAAACAAGCTCTTGTTATGACTAAGAAAAACATCTTCATTTAGACTCATGTAGGCCAAACTTAGACAGTTCAACCCCAAAGTGTTTCTTTACATGCTGAGCTTGGAGAGCGTTCAGTGGAATATTGCTACTTTACCAAGGAGCCAATTTAACCACACTGGATAGGAGTGAGACCAATTTTTATAAAATTGATGTGGGATATTCAGAAACCTTCATGCAACTGCTAGTCCTTTGAATGTAATGTGACAGCTGAGTATAGCTCTGTGCCAGGAACTTGATGCAAGAATAAAGAATTATTTGAAGAATAACCTGTTACCTTGTAATATACAGGAAAACCTAAATAATGCTCTCTCAGGCAGAAGATCAAGTGTAATGTCAATAATCTTTTTGATAGGTGTATCTTTGGAAAATCTTTCTTAAAAAGTAAATTTCTTCCTAATTCTTCTAACTTGTCCAAATCTTTAGGTACTTTTCAGTATCCTTACGTTAGTTTTGTTTGGTTTTGTTCATGTTTATGTTTTGTATCCTCAGAATCAGTTAACACCATGGAAAAGATACGTAAATATAAATCCAGACCTGTACTGGAACTACTAAGGTGTCATGCCAGATACGTCACACAGACTCACGGAGCTTCAGTTACCTTCTTAGTAAAAATGAGGTCAACCATGCATCTCAGGATGGTTATAAGAGTGAGGTGAGGTAACACCCAGAGGACCACAGAACCATGTAGTAGAAGCTCAGTAAGTTTGCACGAAATTAAATGCCTGCACAACTGCATTGTATTTCCAAGAACATTCCAGTCATCACGAGGAAAAGTTTGGTGAAGATCCCAACACCAGCCACAAAGCTGGTAAGAGAGCAGACCTTAAATCTCCTAGCAAGACCATTCCACCCAGTATGGAGACTGCAGGGAAGACTAACTTTTTATTGGTTTTGCAGAAAGTATACTGATGAATTTTCAAAATTTAAATTTTTTCAGCAATACTTTTTGCTGACCATGTCTAAGTTAAAACAGATTCCATGGATATGTAGCCAAACCTAAAGCCAGACTGGGTTTCTTCAGACAATCAAAGGGGTCCAAATGGCATGGAGGCAAGAGAGAAAGGGATATGGACAATTCCCAGTGTAAGCCGATGGCCATGGGATGATGTGTACATGACTGGAAGCTGGATGCCTAGGCTGGACCTGAGAGACAGGCAGGTAAGTGACACACACACACACTGATAAGGCAGTATTTCCACTTTTGCCTTTCCTGCTATACTAGGCACCTTCAGAGAGCCATCACTATAGGTAAAGTAAAATGACTCAGTGACTGAACACTCTGTACTGATGTACTGAAACTTCTAAATAAGCATTTGGGAAATATGCTGTTTGTATTCATAAGCCATTTGTCAGCAGATGGAAAAATATAACCCTTTTGACGAAACACATGGTCACTCCTTATTACGACACATATTGTCTCACTAATATAGCTCCTTTATTACTTATAGAAAGTATACTATACAAACAAGAGTATTATATTTGTTCTTCCTGAACATGTTAGTTTCAGGATGGTGCACCAATGTTCAGGTACACCATTCTGTAGTGTTTGACTTTAAAAATTATTTTCATAACATTGTTGGTGAGATTGCAAACTAATACAGGCTCTTTGGAAAGAAGTATGGAGAATCCTCAAAGAGCTAAAAGTAGACCTTCCATTTAATCCTGCAAGCCTATTACTAGGTATCTACTCAGAAGAAAAAAATCCTTTTGCCATAAGGACATTTGTACTAGAACCTTTATTGCAGCTCAATTCACAACAGCCAAGATGTGCAATCAACCCAAGTGCCCATCAACCCATGAATGGATTAATAAACTGTGGTATATTTATACCATGGAATGCTATTCAGCCATAAAAAGATGGAGACTTTACATCTTTTGTATTAACCTGGATGTAGTTGGAGAATGTCATCCTTAGTGAAGTATTGCAAAAACAGAAAATCAAGTATACAATATGAAACCAGTAATCAAGTCATAAATACTAATATGAAACCAGTAGAAGAACAAATATATGCCCACACAAGAGAAAAAACACAAACTCAAGCAGAGGGGAGGGGGAAGGAGAGAGGAAGACTGGTGTGCTCTCACCTAGCAAGCACAATGTAAGTTAAGGGTATATGGCACACACCTCCTGGGTGAGGGCCATAACTACAACTTGTACTGTAACAAAGGCAAACAAGGTAACCTAATCATTTATAAAGTTATTTTGATCTGTAATACATTCAGAAAGACCATCTATGGTAACACAATAGACTTTTATCCCAATATAAGACATGGTTAATGTATGGTTGCAGTGTAGTAAAATGACTATGACATAGGAATGTGCTGGTGGTGGTGTCATTTGATGAAACTTAAACTTTTGGGAGGGGCAAAATGGCCGACTGGATGCAGCCTCTGACATAGGCTCCTGTTCAGAGAGAAGGATAATGTCCAGAGGGTACCCAATTGAGCTGAAGACAGGAAGTGCAGCCGAGAGAGAAGAGAGATAACTACAGGCCACCCTTGCTGAGGCAAGCTGCGATTCTAAGACAACAATCTCCAGGTACAAAACTCAACCGAAAGGAAAAATGCCCGACCCCTACACCAAGAAAGCTGTGGGTTCTTTTTTTCCCTTTCCTTTCACTCTTGGTTTGCTCCTGTGGGATTTATTCAGGCAAGTAGTGAACTGTCTCTTGTCTCAACCCACAGGTGAGAGGAGCAAGAAGTGGGGACTACTTCCTCCAGAGGGACCCTGGGGTGATTCTGAACATTCTCTTACCAGGCAGAAAAATTGAACTTACATTTTCCCTGCCATTCTGAACTTTCAGTCCATACTTCCCTCCTAACCTGATAAACCAGATCCCTAACCCCTGCAGAGACTGAGGGAGGAGGATCATGAACAGCACCCCCCCCCCAATCTGCCTGACCGAGTACTCTGCAGGTTCCTGGTCAGTCCACTCCCTCCCTGTCTCCAAGCCACCCCATGCCCCAGTACCTTCCCTGCCTCTGCACCACGCCCACCGGGAAACCACCGACCTCGCATAGCACCCCGCCCACCCGAAGACCACCAAGGCTGCACCGTGCCCCACCCGCCTGGACCACCAAGGCTGCCACACCATGCCCCACCACCCAGGAGAGCACCAAGGCCACGTGCTGTGCCCCGTCCATCCGGAGACCACTGAAGCTATGGGCAGCGCCTGCCCTGCCTCCACAGCAGACCCCCACCCAACCAGAATTGCCAGTGGAGTAGTGTTCTTGTTGAAGTCACCGCGCGCTAGATACTGCCAGAATCTGTGCAGTATACCCTGCCCTGCTGCCAGATGCATGTGCAGCACTCTCCTAGAGCTGCTCCTATAGCCAGAATTCTCTGGTTTTGGCACTGGGGTAGTGGAACTGTGCAGGGGCACTTCCCACAAAGATCCAGCAACAATACAGTGATCACACCAGGGTCTCTAATCTTGGAGAAACACCCCACCCCACCCCCCAAACACTCTGCACTGCCAGAGGAAATCACTCTATAGGGATACTGGTGCTGCAGAGCGGCAGAGACAAAGGCGCGGTGGCTGCGGGAGATAAGCATTTGCAGGCCTGGTAACTCCAGGATTAGACTGAGCCCAAGTGGAACACTCGCCAGTGGAAATTGAACACCCGAGGCAGGCAGGCCTCAGCTCCCCCAGCAGGCAGGCCTCAGCTCCCCCAGCTGGCTGGTAACCAAGGGCAGTGGCCGGACCTTGGAGGTATTGACCTTCCTTTCACTCTGACAGGTGCTAAGCCCTGGCACTTCGCATTATTGGACGAAACAGGACTGCAGCCCTGTGGAGTCACCAGTGATTAGGCGTGAAAAGGAACAAAGTGGAGAAAGAGACTTAGTCCCCTGGTCCTACTGTGCTACCGGGTGGCCCTTTCTGACTCCCTAGAGCACCAGAGAGAGCCAAATCTGATCAGCCAGTAGACCTCTGCTATCTAGCTACTGGAGACCTTTCAAATTCTTTCACCTGAGAGTTTGTACTGACAGGGTCAATTGGTTCAGAACCCCTAACTTGGGACAATCACCCAAGGACCCCTAGGGGGATACCCTGGTTGTGTAGTAATAGGAAGGGTTGATTTTCCCATTCCAGTTGTTGTCTGGGGAGGTGGGGTTTCTTAATTGCTTGTATTTCTTCACAGCTAAGACTTCACCAGAGTCACTGATCCACCAGGATCGGACAAGAACCAGTTGAATACAAGACTGAGCCACCTAACCCCACCACACCAAGCAGGATTCCTCAGCCTCAGACTGTAATACTGTACAGGTCCTTTGCAAAGCTAAAGGGGAAAAAGCTGCAGTTATCAGTCCCAGATTCTTAACAAAGGGCTTCTTAACCACAACCCCAGGAAAACCCAATTCAATCTCACCTTACCAGACCACCAAGCCAACAGTGAAAAACAATCATGAAGTGGAATCAGCGGAAAAACTCTGGCAACATGAATAATCAGAGCAGATCAACTTCCCCAAGAAACAATAAAGCAGATACAGCACAAGATCCTATTCCCAAACAAACGGCTGAGATGACAGAAATCGAGTTCAGAATGTGGATAGCAAATAGGTATCAACAAAATGGAGGAAATGATGAAATTAGAATTTAAAGCAGAAATGCAAAAGATGTCTCAAGAATTTAACAAATTTAAAGACAAAATGTCCAAATATTTTGACACATTAAAGCAAGAATTTGCAGCCCTCAAAGATCTAAAAAATACAGTAGAATCCCTCAGTACAGAATGGAGCAGGCAAAAGAAAGGATCTCTGATATTGAAGACAAAGCTTTTGAACGCTTGCAAACACTCAAAGAGGAAAAAAAGTGGATAACAAAAATGGATCATTCTCTCAGAGAGCTCTGGGATAATTCGAAGCTGTCTAATATTCACCTTATAGGGATACTTGAAAGTGATGAAGTTGCTGCAAAGGATACAGATGCTTTGCTTCATGAAAAATTAAAGAGAATTTTCCAGACAAGTCCAGATTTTGAAATTCAGATAGCAGACAGTTTCAGAACACCAGCACGACTCAACCTAAATAAAAATTCTCATAGACACTTATAATTAATTTTGCTAAAGTTAATCTGAAGGAGAAAATTCTGAAATCTGTAAGATGTAAAAAAACCATTACATACAAGAGGAAGAACATTAGAATGAGTGCAGATCTCTGCACTGAAACCTTTCAAGCAAGAAGAGGGTGGTCATCGACCTTTAATCTCCTTAAACAAAATAACTTTCAACCCAGGATCCTGTATCCAGCTAAACTGAGTTTCATCTATGATGGAAAAATTAAATACTTTAATGACATTCACATGTTGAAGAAATTTGCCATAACTAAACCAGCTCTTCAGGAAATTCTCAGACCTATCCTCCATAATGAACAACACAATCCTCCACCACCAAGTAAAATCACTCAGAAACTTTTGATCAAATTCTAACTTCCATAGTGGCTAATGGATTAAAAATGTCCACTGGACTTTCGAAAAACTTGATACCCAAAACGCTGTCAGGTTTATCATTACTCTCAATTAATGTGAATGGCTTAAATTGCCCTCTAAAGAGACACAGGTTGGCTGAGTGGATACAAAAACTCAGCCTAGACATCTGCTGAATTCAAGAATCTCACCTTACCTTAAAGGATAAACAAAAACTCAGGGTGAAGGGATGGTCATCTATAATTCAGGTAAATGGAAATCAGAAAAAAGCAAGTGTTGCAATTTTTATTCACAGAAACAATAGGCTTTAAACCAATCAAAGTAAGAAAAGACAATGATGGTCACTTCTTATTTGTTAAGGGAAACACTCAACATGATGAGATTTCAATTATCAACATCTATGCACCCAACCAAGATGCGCCTCAATTTATAAGAGAAACTCCAATTGACATGAGCAATTTAATTTCCCCCAGGACCATAATTGTTGGAGACTTTAACATTCCTCTGGCAGTGTTGGATAGATCTTCAAAAAAGAAGCTAGGCAAAGAAATTTTAGAATTAAACTTAACCATTCAACATTTGCATCTAATAAACATCTATAGAACATTTCATCCTAACAATACCAAATACACATTCTTCTCATCAGCCAATGGATCATGCTCCAAAATTGATCACATCTTAGGTCCCAAGTACAACCTCAGCAAATTGAAAAGAATACAAATCATTCCTTGTATTTTATCAGACCACCACGGAATAAAAGTTGAGCTCAGTAACAACAGGAATGTTCACACGCATACAAAAACATGCAAACTAAATAACCTCATGCTGAATGATAGCTGGGTCATAGACGAGATTAAGGAGGAAATCACCACATTTTGGAACAAAACAATAATAAAGAAACGAACTATCAGAACCTCTGGGATACAGCAAAGGCAGTCCTAAGAAGAAAATTTATAGCGTTGCAAGCCTTCCTCAAGAGAACGGAAAGAGAGGAAGTCAATAACTTTATGGGTCATCTCAAACAACTGGAAAAGGAAGAACTTTCCAACCCTAAACCCAGCAGAAAGAAAAGAAATAACTAAAATTAGAGCAGAACTTAATGAAATTGAAAACAAAAGAATCATACAACAGATCAACCAATCAAACAGTTGGTTTCCTGAAAAGGTCAATAAAATAGATAAACCATTGGCTAACCTAACCAGAAGTAGAAGAATAAAATCCCTAATTTCATCAATCAGAAATGATAAAGGCCAAAATACAACAGACTCCTCAGAAATTCAGCAAATTCTTAATGAATAGTACATAAAACTCTACTCTCAGAGGTATGAAAATCTGAAGGAAATAGATGAATACTTGGAAACATGTCAACCTCCCAGACTTAGCCAGAAAGAAGTGGAAATTTTGAACAAGCCTATAACAAGCTCTGAAATAGCATCAACCATAAGAAATCTCCCCAAAAAGAAAAGCCTGGGACCAGATGGCTTCACATCAGAATTCTACCAAACCTTTAAAGAGGAACTAGTACCTATACTACTTAATATTTTCCAAAACAGAAAAAGAAGGAATACTTCTCAACTCATTCTATGAACCAAATCTCACCCTCATAACCAAACCAGGAAAAGATCCAACAAGAAAAGAAAATTATAGACCAATATCTCTAATGAATATTGATGCAAAAATATTCAATAAGATTCTAGAAACAGAATCCAACAACACATCAAACAAATTATACATCACGACCAGGTGGGTTTCATCCCAGGGTCCCAAGGATGGTTCAATATACGTAAATCCACAAATATAATACATCACATAAACAAATTAAAAAACAAAGACCATATGATTCTCTCAATTGATGCAGAAAAAGCTTTTGACAATATCCAGCATCCTTTCTTGATCAGAATGCTTAAGAAAATAGATATAGAAGGAACATTTCTTAAACTGATAGAGGCCATCTACAGCAAATCCACAGCAAATATCACAGTGAATGGAGTAAAATTGAAATCATTTCCACTCAGATCAGGAACCAGGCAAGGATGCCCACTGTCTCCACTGCTTTTTAACATTGTAATGGAAGTCTTAGCCACTGCAATCAGGCAAGATAAGGCAATCAAGGGGATCCAAATAGGACCAGAGAAGATCAAATTGTCACTCTTCACAGATGATATGATTATATATCTGGAAAAGCCTAGGGAATCAACAACAAAACTCCTAGAAGTGATCAAGGAATATAGTACTGTCTCAGGATACAAAATTAACACTCATAAATCTGTAGCCTTTATATACACCAACAATAGTCAAGGGGAAAAAACAATCAAAGATCCTACTCTCTTTACAATAGTGCCAAAGAAGATGAAATATCTGGGAGTGTATCTAACTAAGCATGTGAAAGATCTCTATAAAGAGAACTATGAAACTCTGAGAAAAAAATAGCTGAAGATGTTAACAAATGGAAAAATATACCATGCTCATGGCTGGAAAGAATGAACATTGTTAAAATGCCTATACGAACTAAAGCAATTTACAGACTTAATGTGATCTCTATTAAAGCACCTCTCTCATATTTTAAAGAACTTGAAAAATTAGTACTTCATTTTATATAGAAACAGAAAAGAATTTAAATAGCCAAGACATTACTCAGAAATAAAAATAAATCAGGAGGAATCACACTTCCAGACTTTAGACTATATCATAAATTGATAGTGATCAAAACAGCATGGTACTGGCACAAAAGTAGAGAGGTAGATGTATGGAACAGAATTGAAGACCAAGACGTGAAACAAGACACTTATCGTCATTTGATTTTCGATAGGCCTATTAAAAATATAAATTGGGAGAAAGATTCCCTATTCAATAAATTGTGCTGGAATAATTGGCTGGCAACTTGTAGAAGACTGAAACTGGATCCACACCTCCATAAATCTAACCTCAGTAAATTTTAAAAAATTGAAATTATTCCTTGCATCTTCTCAGACCACCATGGAATAAAAGTTGAACTCAATAACAACAAGAACCTGCATACCCATACAAAAACATGGAAGCTAAACAACCTTAGGCTGAAGGATAGATGGGTTATAGATAAGATTAAGAAGAAAATCACCACATTTTTTTAAACAAAACAACAATCAAGACACGAATTACCACGACCTCT
>CAUYPK010035862.1:0-15497 GCA_963574355.1 Loris lydekkerianus | reverse complement strand
CAAGCGGAGGGGGGAGGTGTGCTCAGAGGTATGAGGGGGTGGGGAATTCCAGGAGCAGGTGTGATGTTTTTAGTGTCTGGAATCAAGTTCCTGGAGCCAAGGGTAACAATGCCTTACTTGTCCTTAAATGCTTTCCAGCTGTGACTATTCCTGTTAAACCGGCTATGGATACTCCTGATAAGTTTAAACTGGCTATGAATATTCCTGATAAGCTTAAACTCAGGTTTTTGGCTCCTGGCAATAGCTTACTGCAGCCTTGAACTCCTGGGCTCAAGGCATCCTCTTGCCTCAGCCTCCCTTAGTAGCTGGGACTATAGGCACATGCCACCATGCCTGGCTAATCTTTATTTTTTACTTTTTTGTAGAGATGGGATCTCATGCTATTGCCCAGACTGGTCTTGAACTCCTGGCCACAAGTCATCTTCTCAAGTGCTTGGATTACAGACAAGAGTCACTGCACTTAGCCTAGAATTCTTCTGTACAGATTTGTCTATTCTCTACTATTAATTTGTTTATGTAATCATTTATTTCTATTGAGATAAACAGTGGGTGTTTATTTTAATACCTTGGGTTACAAGTAAGTTACACTTTATGTATTTTGCCTCTCAAGTTGTTTAGCTTTGATCTTTGGAAGCTCTTATATCTTCCTCTTTCTGTGATTTTAGCACTTTTTTACTTTCCAGAATCATCTTGCATACAGAAGGAGCCAAAAAAAGTATACACTTTTTAATAGAGAAAAAAACTGTATTAAAATTGTAGTACTCAAGTTACATTTGATCAGCACAAGAGATACAAGATATAACATGTGTACACAAGATAACAAACATTATTAATACAGGTATAATAAAATACAATAAAATGTTTTACAATTTTAATACAGTTTTTTCCTTTCTTAAAATGTGTGTATTTTTTTTTGGCACCCTTCTAGCCCTAGAATCAGCCATTTCTCCAGGGAGCCTTAGTTCCTTTTATTGGAGAACTGTATTAAATAGAAAGATGTATGCTGTTTGTTAGTGGGGTGTTGTTGCTTCTAGGCCATGTCAGCTTGGAAAGATGTGTGTATACTAACCCCTTGTATACATACATATCTATTACAGTAACACTTCTGTAACTTAATCACCCAAGGCACTGTAACAAACTGGTCAATATATGAACATGATCAACATAGGGAACTCAGCCTATCGTACTGATATATATGCATGTCCAGTCTCTGAAAAGTAGGTCAGCTCGGCTCAGCACCTATGGCTTAAGTGGCTAAGGCGCCAGCCACATACACCTGAGCTGACGGGCTCGAATCCAGCTTGGGCCCGCCAAACAACAATGACGGCTGCAACCAAAAAATAGCTGGACGTTGTGGCGGGCTCCTGTTGTCCCAGCTACTTGGGAGGTGGAGACAGGAGAATCACTTGAGCCCAGGAGTTGGAGGTTACTGTGAGCTGTGTGCCGTGGAACTCTACCCAGGGTGACAGCTTGAGGCTCTGTCTCAAAACAAAAACAAAACAAAACAAAAAAAAAAAAGTAGGTCAGCTTGAGGAGGTGGTCAATGTAGGGAGGTGGTCAACTATGGAGGTTCTACTGAAGTTCTATATTTGTTCATTTGTATCTACAGTAAGCTATATATGAGTTTATTCTAATGTCTCTTGCTCTGTATTTTAAAAAAAAAATTAGCAGCAGATTATGTCTCACAGAATTCATTTTGGTTTGCTGTGATTAAACTTCCAAATCAGTATCTTAAGTCTGTTCTCTAGGTCGCCACTGAAGATTAGATTGCATTGAAAACACAGTTGGACTAGGAACAGATCCCTGCATAGAACTAGCAGAGTAGTAAACATCAAGAGAAATAGAAAAGGTGGGCAGGTAGGGCAATAATCTCGCTCTTTGACTAGATAGCAAGAGCTATGAAGTGTGAAGTGTGGATATACTTGGGGAATTCACCCATACCACTTTTTCTGGTAGGAACATTTCTGACAGTCAGTGATGAAGAGAAATGACTCATCTGGTAAAGAAAGTTGTTTTCATAGCATAGTTGTTTGTCTTACTTGATTTGGCAGAGATGAAACATCACTTAGCATCAGCCAGAAAGCACCTGTAATTTAAAACAAGTATTATAGTCCAGGCCTTTTTGTTTCTAAGTCTTCCTGCCATTGAAAAAATAATGTCTCCTTTGTTAGCCTAGGGCTTTTGTAAACCAAGTTAGTGGAAGAAAAAACCTGGCTCATCGACTTGAGCGTCAGCAATATGGTAGGGCAGGAAAAACAGATTTTCCATTACAGAGAGGTGATTGCAAAGATAGGTTAGCCAGGCATAGAGTTCTCAAGAAATGTTTCTTACAACTCAAAAAATGAAGAAATACCTGAAGAGCTGTATTTAGCTAACATCAGCTCTATCTAAACATCTTATAAAAATATCTGAAAGTGTAAACTGACGGTTAAGGAAAATGTGGGAGAACCAGTTTTTAAATGCACTAAGAGATAGCACTAAAGATATGCTATAGCTTACCATAAACATTTGATTTGAGAAAGCTCCACTTTTCAGGTAGAAAGAATTACCGGTACCTGAAAGAAAAGGAAATATGAAAAAGAAGTCCAGATGAAATAATATAACTGAATGTTTGCTAAAAATAGAGAAAGACTAATTAAAATAGTAATATGCATTTAGTAAGATTTCAGACTAAAAAGACTTTATGAACACATTACTAATACTCTTTCAAATGCTACATATTAATCAACTTTCCTGGCTTATGCTATCTATGTATACAGCATGTACCCATGTGTGCTGGCATGGGATGGATTTTTTACAAAAGTACTGGTTTGGGCTATAGAGTGTGGGTTATACTGGGTAAAATTATATTTATTTTGGTAAAACATTTTGAAATATGTATTGAAAATATAACATAGACCAACAAGTTAGTTTGAAATTTAACTTCAAAATCAAAACAACATACTGTATGTGATTCTATAATGTCCTGTGAAACTCTTAGCCTATGATATGGAGTAAAACTTAGAGCTAAGTATTTTCAGAATTGACTTTACTTTATAAATGTCACACCCACAGCAGAACTGTGTGAATTGCTGAATGTGATTCTGTACCTAAGTGTACCAAGGCAAAGAGGCAACAGAAAATGCATGGCATCGTGATAAGCAGGTGTTTAAATAAAGTGTCCTGATAAAGAAGGTGCAGTTGCACAGAACACATTCATTTCTGTTCATCAACTCCAAGGGTTCTTCATTCCTTATTTTTATGATGACTTTAATTCATGATGCACCATTTGTTAAAATTATAAGAGAATTTATAAAAATGTTAATCATGAGTGATTGAGAGTAGAGCATTGTAGCAGAACTCCCTTGGATTTACCTGTCTTTTGGCAACAATAAAATAACCAACCTTTTTGTAGCTTTCAATACATGTAATTTCCATGGGTACACTTTCTCATATGTGAACGTTTATATTTAACAACAATGACTAACATTTGTTGAAAGCTTGCTGTATACAAGGCACTGTGATAAGATATGCAGTGATTTATGCAACCATAACAGTTATACTTTACGAGATGAGTGATGTGAAGTTTAAAAGGGTGTAGGTGTGGTTTGTTCACTCTACAGTTAGCAAATGACAGAACAAAGTCTTAAATGCAGGTAATATGTAAAGGGATCTTTTTATCTGAAAGCTTGTTTGGACCTTGTTCTAACATTTTCTTATAACTAAAGGGGAAAATCATGCCTAAATACTACTAAAGTTTTAGTACATAATTGAGTTGGGGCCATGGTCTTGTTTGATCTCACCCACTCCCAAGATTTCAGGGACAAAGCAGCAGCTGAAAATTACTCTTGTGTGTGTGGGCAAAATATTCTGGACTTAGATTGGAGAAAGTTCTTTTCAAGTGCCTACTGAATTACCAAATCTGGCTACCGAGACCCTATGTGCTAAAAATAAATAGGAAATTCATGATTAGTGCCAACTCTCCAAGTCATAAATCAGTTGCAGTAGTATGTTGGGGTATGAGTGGAGGGCCCAGGATGTAGTTTCTTGTGAGTTCTGCTTTGCCATTGAAAATCTTATTTCAAATATTCTCTGAAAGTTTGAGGATGAAAACTGCTTTGGAAACTTGGGAAAGGAGCTAGAAATCACAAATCCGAATCCTGGGAAGACTTACCTACTTCTATGCTCAAACCTCCCCACCTTCCAAGACATAACTGAAGGTTTGCTAAACCTTGATGAGGGTTTGTTTTGATGTCTGGTGAGGCTGCATCTGAGGGCCTTACTAGCTTAAATGTTGGTCTAAGCAGTTGATATATACAAAATATCTTGAATTTCCTACTTGTAGCTCTTAGTAATGGGGTTTTCTGTTGATCATTTTGTTCACTTATTCTTGGTACCATCAAACCATTGTTGGATGCTGGACATACTATTTAGTCAACTATAGCTTTACCATAATTGCAGACCTGAATCTCATAATATCTAACACAACAAACTAAAGGCTGGAGTCCCCCACCCTAATTTTTTTTAGCCACCCTAACCAATGAGTTGATGGTTTAGTCATTTCCATACACTACTCTGAAGAGTGGGGTTTCTGGAAGTGACTCAGGTACCGTGGAGAGTGAGGTGGGAAAAGAGTGGAGTCTGGAGTAGACGCTGTGCTGTGCTGCGCAAATTCTCCCTTCAGAGCTGAAAGATTTATTGTTGTTAGGAGTGCTGCTTGAGGACAAGCCCAGCTGTCCTGGCTGGGAATTACTTTTGGCTGAAGGGAGATGCTTCTTCCAGTATGGGAGAACCTTGAAGGGCAATCCTAGCTTCAAAGAACCCCATAGCCTTATTGTGATTCTCTCTGTCCCAATCCTGCCCCTTTCACTTCCCTCACAGGTGCTGATTCCACAGCAATCCCTAGTACCTTCTCTGCATGCTAAATTCTTCTGGGTCTGCTTCCCTGGGAACTTGACTTCTAGCAGTATCAATCATAGCTGCTCTTTTATCACATACATGATATCATATGATCTCAAACACATATTTGATATTCATATAAGATTTAATTCAAAGCAAACCAAACTAAGAACTTTGGAAAGCTTACTGGTATAACAGTAATGGACAGCTAATGAAATGCTACATCTTATATGAAAAGTCATCATTAGAGGTTGTGCAAGACCAATTTATTTAACTTCATCTTTGTAAACCAACAGCCAGGGAATGTGTTTCCTGTTTTCCTTTGTAATTGTTTCTTCTTAATCTTTATTTATGTGTTCCATTTACACATATGCTCATGTGCCCTTTAAAACAGAAAACATCTTAAATAAAAATTATGACTATTTTTAATATTACTTATCTAAAAATCCCCAGAAAAGAGGATTAACAGAAGCAATCATGACAGATGAGAGAAGAGTATCCAGTAGGTGGTACATATTCTCAAACATGATAGACTTTTTACATATACCCCTACTCCAAGAAAAATAATTCTTTTTAAGGCTTTGTCTTAACTGTGCTCTTAATAATTATATTGCATATAGACTTTCCATTCCTACATTAAAAAAACTCACACTAAAAAATATACCATTAACTAGCCAACTGTAATACAGGAGACCAATAACCAAAAAGGTTCCTGGTCTGATGACACAAGTCACTATATTCTGTGGCACTTTGGAGAACTGACGATGGAATTTTCAGGTAGTAAGTTGATGAAAGGTTGAATGATAAAACTTGTTGAAAAATTGCTGAAAAAATAACTCCAATTTAATAAGAATGTAAATGTTCTGGACCTTTAGCAGGCTTCTGAAGGGTTCATTCAACAATTCTAATTTACACAACACTCAAGGCAACAACAGAAAGAAGCCACACAGCTTAGGTTTGATCTTGATGTTGGTTTTCCTACTTCTCTTTGCCTGGGAAGCCCTACACATGTCAGGTCTTGGCATTCTGCCCCAGCAATAGGAATGAGGAAAAAAGACAAGCTCTATTCACTCTTAGCTGTGTCATTGCTTTGAAAGTTTCCAAACTGGATGTAGCAACCATTAACTGACAAGTAGAACATGCTATCAGGAGTCAGAAGAGATATTGTGAAAGAGTATTATTTATTATAAAGAATAACAAACTATTTTATATACGTGTATACGTCTGGGTTACTAGGACATTCTAGCAATTAAATTATTCTGGAGCCTAAAATACCAAGCTTAGATACTTGAGAATTCCTATTACCATTTCAGAGCTTTTTCATAAAAGGTTAAAATTAGTAAAGGTGCATTGAAAACTATTAAAAATTATAAAATTTTGGTAGCATCAGTGACCATATGTATTGTACAATTTCTTTTTAAAGAAACAGTGAATCAACCAAACAACACTGAAAATACATTTTCTCCTAAAAAATGCAAGTGTGTAGCAACAATATTGTGTATGTATACAAATAACAGCACTATTCTTTTATCAAAAGTGAATAAGCTTTATAAATTATAATGTATACATCAATACACTCTCTTTATGCATACTTTTTTTTTGAGTCAAAGAACTCTCAAGTACTATCAACTCTAGATCTTTTCAGTGGACTATAGAGAGAACGTGAGTAAATGAAGTTGACTTACTCACTTGACAAATACTTTGAACACTCATTATGTGCCAGGTGTTGTGTTTGGCACTAGCACTACAGTGATGGATAAGACAGACATAGTCTTTTATCTTTGAAGCCTATTTAATGGAGGAAGCTGACAAACAAGCAATTTAGCATGAGAAGTGCTCTTAGGAGAAGTACAGGGTTCTGCATAATGAGCTGCCAAAACTGAATTTAACTGTGTCGGAGAAGTTTTTCTGGAGCACATGATGTGTAAGATGAGGTTTTAAGGCTATGTAGGTGTTGATCAGTCTGGTGGGAAGGGGTTAAAAAGAAGGTAAAGTATGTAAAATTCTGGAACTCAAGATGCATGTCTCTTTAAAAGAACTGAAAACAAAAAGTTCAGTGTAGCTGAATCTCGGCAATGGAGGGTGGCAGTAAAGAGATGAGGTATGCAGAAATCAGTGTGTGAAGAGCTCTGCAAAACATATTAAGGAGTAAGGACTTTGTCGTAAGAGCAACAGAAAGTCACTGAAAAGGAGATCGCAGTCATGTTTTAGAAAGATTACTATAACCATAAAGTGGAAAACGAAGGCAGGGAGGCCAATCAGGATTTGAGGTAGCATTCGAGGGCAAGATGACGGCAGTATGGAATAAATTAGTGATCCTAGGAATGAAGAGAAACAGAAAGATTAGAGAATCTTTAGAAATAAAACAGACAGGACTTGGTAATTGGTCATATACGTAGGCAGTGTAAGAGAGACAAAAGTCAAGGGTGTCACCTGCAATTCCTGCTTGAGCAGTGAGGGATAAGATTGTGTCATTTGCTGAGATGGGAAGCACAGGAAGAAAAGATTTGAGAGGATGCTGAGCTCCTTTTTTGGACATGCTGAATTTGAGGTACTGTGGAATAACCAAGTGCAAATGTTGGGCAAGCAATTGAATGCATGATCTTATGTTCCATACGGCGCTCTGAATTACAAACGCAGACTTGGGAGTAACTGGTAGTATGCAAATCGTAACTGAAGTCATGTGAGTTGCTGAGCGGAGGTATGGAGTGATGAGTGAACAGGTTGACGGGGTGAACTCCAAGTAACACCAAAAATTAAATTCTGGGAAGAGAAATAGGAGTCACAAAAGACCCACTAACAACCCTGAAGCCACAACTTGTGTATTAGTTTATATTCTTCTTGACCAAGTCTATTACTAGAGGTACTAATAGGGATGAAAGCTTTGATTTTTTTCTTCTTTCTTCACTTTGTAAAGCCATAAAATGATAATGAAAACATTCAAATTAAGCTGAAATCAATAAACATTTGTAAAATAACTGTTACAATAGAATCTACAAATAAAACAGCTTTTGATTGTGAGGTACCTAGCTTTGATTATTTTGAATTTTCTTTTTCACAACAGACGTTATACTGCAGTTTGCCCTCCATCAGTTCCCTAACTGTTTCTCCTTTCCTGATCACCTGGATAGCCTTTAATGGATTTGCAGCTCAGTGATGACCCAGAGAGATTTTTCCCTGATCAAGACATGTGATTATATCAAACAGAGTCCAATAGAAAAAATAAAGAGAAAAAAGGTAAATAAAAAATTATAACCCCTACCCAAACCCACATGATTAAATAAACACATGTAGGTCAGAAGATAACCATGGCCCATAATCCCCACATAAAAAGATCCAAAAGCATTTGGATAGGTTGATGAGCATTTACCTCTGTCCTTTCCTTTATTTCTCTAAACTTGTTCTTTCCTTTCCTTTCCTATTGGTAGGAGTAGGAATGGGAATGTGGTCTTACAAGGGACACTAGTCAATGATGTGCTGATATATTTAATAATGGGCTCTTCAGGAAAAAAAAACAAACCCTGATTTGTAGTGTTTGACAATTTTTTTTTTGGCATAAATATTCCACCATAGCCTATTTCAAACTACCAGTGTCAATGAAAACAGAAAAAAACATATGCAGTTGGCTCTTGTAAGCCATTACAAGCTGGCTACAGCACACTACTGAACTAAAACTGATCTGACCAGTAGCCAGGAATGGGAATATACCTTGTTATACAAGGTATAACAGCTTAAGATATGAGAGAACTGAGTTCTAAAAAATACAGAGTTTTTACTTTTGGAAAAATTGATTTACTCATCTACAGTTAGATTATTTGTAGACCTTGACCTTTTCTTTTGAGAGGGCTGACAGTATGAATGTACATTATATAATCCAATAACCTTAGCATTGTAACTTCTATTTCTTTATTTATAAGCAATAACAGCTTCTAAAAATGGCTTATATATGAGATTAAAATGATTGAGAATTGTTTTGAACTTAATTCCTTATAACACAAACGAAAAACATTATCAGTTTCATTTCAGGATTATTAGTATAATCTGCACTTTCATATATATCACAAAAGAAAATATTTTATCTCTATTAAATAAGTAAAACTTATTTTTTTCCGTATCAAAGCAAAAGATTTGATGGTATACTTAACTAACCAATTAGTAATATATGTAGAAAGAATACCAGCAAAATATATCTTATTTCATTATATAATTTAATAATACCCTATTAACAGCAGTGAGCAGATACATAGTATTGACAGTACACTAAACAATTACTATTAACATTTACTTTTAAAATATTTTCAACATTAGGCACTGGTGAAACCAGAGCTCTTATTTGTACACTATATTTTTGTTGCATTCCAAAGAAAAATTAAACTTCTTGGTAGCATTAGAAAAGAATATACCTATCAATATTTTACAGATATACAAATTCTCATGACTTCTGAAAACTGCACAATTCTAGTGTGCACAAATGAATACACCTTTTCAAACAGTTTACACTTATACTAAGTTCATAAAAGTTACTATAAAAATATTGCAAATGCAATAAAAACACAAAGATATAGTACAAATTCTTTTGTTTTTAGAAAGTCAAATTTAAAAAGGCCTATATTTATACAAATGCATAACACCTTTTAGTGTCCCCTGACTGATATTTCTATTCAGGATTATCTGGTTTTAGACATCTAAGTTTAAAGTATTTTATTATTTTCTGCTTCAGAAAGAAAAGACACGGAGAATACAGGGAACACATTTTACAAATGGAATTGGGTAAAAACTTTGTGAAGTAGAGTAGTAAGCACTCTACATGTGTTAGTTATTGCCCTACCAAAACCAAAAATTCCCTGCTATCCCATTTTTCTCATATTTAATTTCTTAATTATTTAAATCTCTCCTTTGTTTATATAGTCTTTGAGACAAAATTATAAAGATTTAGGCTCTCTAACAAACTCCAAATATCATTAAAGCCATTTTCCATTTTCAAAGCATATTTTAAGAAATGTTTATTTCAGTATAAAACCTCAAAGTGCTGAATTAAGACACATTAATAATATCGCTAGCCAATTACTGACTTGGCTTTAGCCTTAGAAGAATATTATTACAGTTGGCTGTTAAGTTCCAAATTTAAGTATTTGATTTTATACTGTAATATTACAGATAATAAAGAAAAGCAGTTTTTCCCCTGAAAATAACAGTAAAGTATAAATAAATTACTTTTTGCAGAAAAAAAATCTATGCCAAGATAGGAAATACATCGTTTCAAATCTTAGAATTGTTATAGAAAACTACAAAATTATAAATTTCTGAAAAAAATTACACTGAAAATGTCTCCCTTGGAAAAAAGTCAGATACAAGAAAATATAGCATATTATCATCGAGTGCAGTCAACTAGGCTTATGAGACTTCAGAAACTCACAGAAAGTAATTAGCACCAAAATTGTCTAACACTTCAAATTATATACTGAAGTAATTCCAGGCCCAAGTGTTACATTATAAAAAAGTTATATTTAACTCAAGAATTTTCCCTGACAATAATAAATATATTCTTTTCAACTTTTAGGAAATGAGCTAGCTTTACTGATCTTTTACCACAATATTAAGGTAGAATATGCTAATTATCTTGGTTCAGGTTGAGCAGGGACAACAGAAATCAAAGAATTTCCCAAATAATGTCAGATAATTTGGTGGGGTACATGAGCAGTTTTCCAATTAAAACCTATTTTTAACTTGTTTCATCCTTCTTCAAAAATGTTTTATTAGAACTCTTTACAAGAACGATATTGCTTGATTTAAATTCTGTATTCTATTATTTTTCCTGCTCACTTTTTGGTGGTGGTACATAAGATCTGGCAGGGGGATAAAGGTTACTAAAGGGGATAGAGATCACAGTAAGTGAAACATGAGTTTTGACTAAGCTAATGTATATTCAAAATATATATTTAATCCTGTTATAATCAAGAGTTGAGTTTAGTTTTAAACAATGTCCACATATATATTTAATTACAAACGGCCAGTACACAATTTGAAACAAGGCAAACTTTTTTGGTTGTCCAAAAGTGAAATACATAACCTCTCCAATTTACATACGTGGCTACCGAATGTGAAACAACAACTCACGCAGCCATGTTTACTGCTGTACGTAAATAATGACAAGACAAAGGACAGCAACTAGCCCAAGGGCTTGCAGGCCAAGGAACCACAGCATAACCCAAAAGAAAATGACTATTACTGGTTCCACGATTCGTTCTCCAAAATACATCCGTGTGAAGCCGATGTTGATGAGATTTTTGTTCAGTTCACCAAAAAGTGTCCCCATCTTTTTGTAGTCATCTCCAACAGGCTCACCAGTGTGGTTTTGTGATTCTTCAACATCCTTTAAAAAAAAAAAAAGACAAAATATGAACACAAAATAAGAAATAGGTAAGGTTTAATAAATAAGAGCAATAGCTATCTTCTATCTTATAGTTCTCTCTCTCTCTCTTTTTTTTTAATTGTTGGGGATTCATTGAGAGTATGAGAAATCAGGTTACACTGATTGCATTTGTTAGGTAAAGTCCCTCTTACAATCATGTCTTATTCCCAAAAGCTGTGGCACACACCAAGACCCCACCCCCCCTTCTTCCCTCTCTCTGCTTTTCCTTCCCCACCCCTTCCTCCTTCTTTCTCTCTCTGCTCTCCCCTTCCCCCATACCCACTATGTCAGTAAGTGTCATTAATTGTCATCATATCAAAGTTCTTTATCTCCCAAGGGACTGGGCACATTTCTGACAATTACTTAATAAATACTTATTAACTGAAAACAAGGGGAATGTTCTTTTTGATCCTGGAATTGAAAAAACAGCTGCTTAAAATGAAGAATCGCATCTGTATTTCTTTTTAATTTTTTTTTGAGACAGAGTCTCAAGCTGTCACCCTGGCTAGAGTGCTGTGGTGTCACAGCTCACAGCAACCTCTAATTCTTGGGCTTAAGCAATGTTCTTGCCTCAGCCTCCCAAGTAGCTGGGACTACAGGTGCCCGCCACAACACCCGGCTTTTTTTGGTTGTAGTTGTCATTGTTGTTTGGCAGGCCCAGGCTGGATTAGAACCCACCAGCTTAGGTGTATGTGGTTGGCACCCTAGCTGCTTGAGCTCCAGGCACCAAGGCCACATTTGTATTTCTTGTGGTAGTGACCATGATTTCAGAATAACCTGTCTGTCACTTTCCTGTTTTATAAGGGAGAGTCCCAGGTTGCTGTGTCCTAGTAAGCTTTCTTTGATATTAAGACTTTAAGAAACCAAGCCTCAGCCAACTGGAGCATGTCTTGCTGTTACTCTTGAGCAATCCTAAGCCATTATTGCTGTGATTGTTCATTCTTAGGCCCACCTCAGTGGACTCCACTGTAGGCCCTTACATAATTTCCTGTCCATTCTACAAATGTCCTAACTGCCCCTTATTAATCTCATCAAGAGTAAAAAAGTTTTTAAACAGGATTGATTCTTTACAATGAGGCCAAAGTCCACCAAGAAGTTAATGCCATAGAGAATGTCTGTGTACCCAGTTATATATATCCAAAACTATTATTTTCATTATCTCCCAATCTTATTACAATTAAGGCCATCATATCAATTATTACTCTACTATCTCTCAGCTTCAAACCCACTCTGGGAAACTCTGCAAATGTTCCTGCCTTCCTGTTAGCTCTGCCAATACAGGTGACAGAGAAACACTGCACAGAGGGAGAAGAAAGAAGAAATTTGCTCGTTTCCTTCAGATGGGTTTCTTGATCCTCTTAGTCTCACTCTAACAACAGTTCTTCCTTGTGGCAACAGTTCTTTCTAGTAGCAGCAGCTCCTTGTAATTTGGGGTTTTTCTAACACTTGCAGAACCAATATCAAGGTGCCTTCTTAAGACACCAGCTCCAGGGTGCTCCTTCCTTAGATATTGGTTCCAAGGTCTATAGGTCCTTCCTCTGAACATAGAGACGCCAGTAACAGGTGAGCAGTGACCCATTCTCCCAAATCTGTATTTCATCTTATTGGGGTCCTTTTCTCAATCTTCTCAATTGTAGTAATTCCATCTCTTTTCTTTGCTGCAAGTTTGCTACTCACTTGTTTTTCTGGTAGACAGAAGTGAAAATCCAAAAGTAATTTTAAAAATTACATAAAAGTATAGCTCAAAAGTAAATCTGGCTTGAAAACATAAACTTAGTGATGACCCATTGGTGGCTAGGATGATGGCTGCTTCTGGCTGTTGTGTTGTATTTTAATGCAATGATTTCTAAGATTTAGCATACATTAGCATCTCTTGGAGAGCTTGTTAAAGCGCAGATTGCTCGGCCCACTACCAGAGTTTCTGCTTCAGTAAGTCAGGAGTGAGGATTGGAGTATGAGAATTTGCATTTGCAATAGGTTTCCAAGTGATGTTTATAATACTGGACTGGTGACCATCCTTTAAAATCATTGCCTTTATGTTTTCTTTTTGCCTTTTTCATTCTTTAATATCTAGTTAACAATTACTTATATTAAATTATCTTTGTTAAAATATAGTTTAAAATTAGTATAGTTTCTCTCTCCTCACTAGACCCTAGAATAGTCACCAAAGAAAAACTGCCATGTAGATGTCATAATTGTAATTATAACTTATTAAATATTAATTAATGTATATTTTTAGGAGTTGCAGTTCAAATAACTATTGAACACCTACTTGCTCACAGTAGGTGCCAGATGGAGAATTTTTTGTATGTTAAATAGAACCATTAGGTAGAAGGTTTCACATAATAACCGATCACTAAATATCATTAAATAGGCTGTCTTGGCCAAAGGAAAGTAAAATTATCTTAAAAAGGGAGTGTCATAAAAATTACCTGATACAAAGTGCCAATCAATTTGAGGAAGTTTTAAGACATTCTTCAAACATCTGAATTAAACTTACATCCTTCAGTAGAAACCAAAGCTTGATCATTTCAGTCATAAATCAATAAACTACTAAAAATATTTTTTCATTTTAACAATGACTATGAAAATTCTTACTTTTTATTCCACATATTTAGTTAAAATACATCATCAAGGGAAGATTGACTGAAGAAAATTTAACTTATGTTTGACATAGTCAGGGAAAAGGATTTTCAATTTGACTTTAAGAAGAGCACTTTCCCCATATACTAGTAATTTATGTAAAGCACAGAGTGCTTAGGGAGATTGGTGAGATAGTAGAAAATGAGACTCAATAGGTCATCACTAAGTGTATGTGTTCAAGCCAGATTTACTTTTGAGTTACACTTTTATGTAATTTTTAAAACTACTTCTGGATTTTTACTTCTGTGTACCAGAAAAACAAAATGATGCAGTTCAAATGCATGTTGTAAGCCCTTAAACTAGCTGAATGACCTTGGCCCAACTACTTCACTTTCCTAAGCCTCAGTTCTTTAATGCATAAAATGGATATCATCCTTTTTTGTTACTGACAGTTTTCTATTAAATTATACTTTGTTAATCATCTTTTTTTTAAAACTATTTCTAAATTATCTTTTCTTTCACCAGTATGCTGCAATTAGGTATATTTTGTTTCTTGATTTCCTATACTTTTATGTGTTCCCTGATAATACATTAGAAAAAACAAACTTGTTCTTGCCTTTCTTTACAGTAGAATTTGAAGAGTCCGTGGTTTAATCTGCAATTCCACTGGCCCCTATCCCTTTTTGCTTCTCCAGTGTTTAGTACAGTTTTTTTCTTTTTCTTTTTTTAAATTTCAGATTAATTTGAGGGTACAAATGAGGGTACAATGTTTGCGTGTGTTGGATAAGGTCCCTGTTGTAGTTGTGTCTGGCCTCCAGGAGGTGTGCCACATACTTTTACATTTTGCCCATTAGGAAGGAGCACAGCGTTCTCTTTCCTCCTCCCCTCTGGCAGCCCCACCCAGCATTGTTGCTATTGTTTCTGTACTTTTTTGTTTTTTAGTTTTTATTAAAGTTCTTAAAAAAAATTCTTTTTTGCTCTTCTCAATTTCTTGTTATGTACCCATCGTCCTTTGGGGTTTTTGTTGTTACAGAAGCTTTTTAAGACCTTTTCTTCAGTACTTCTGTGGTTTTAGTACAAAGGAAATATCCTAATCTAGTATAGTAGGTACTCTCTGAAGGTTTCTGTAAAATTCTTTGCAAATGAATTAAATCTATAAATTCTTGTGGTTTTTTAAGGGGAAGAAGTAGGTGTCACAACACTTAAATCAAGATAAGGAGTTAGTTAATCAGGCCAGGTGAGGATCACAACATCTCGGATCTTGGGAATAGCTAGTGGGACTGAGACTGGAAGACATAGCAGGGACTGGGGTTGTCAAACTGTGGCTGCTGCAGCCTGCTGCTAATTCTTTTTTTAATTATAAAAAGTTTCATGTGCATAAAAAATTAGAGAAAGTAATACAATAAACCCCTGAACACCTATAAGTCAGGTTTAGTAACTACTAAAATTTTGCCTTCTTAGTGAAGTATTTCTTAATCTTTTTTTTTTTTTTATTATAGATAAAAATATGCACCATAGATGTGGCCCAACCCATCACCCTCCCTCCACCCAAACCTCCCCCCTCCCTTCCTCTTCCTTGGTCCTTTCCTCATAGTCTTGTGGTATAGTTGGGTTATAGCCTTCA
>CAUYPK010035860.1:0-18727 GCA_963574355.1 Loris lydekkerianus | reverse complement strand
AATCCATTTGTGGATCAATGGGCACTTGGGCTTTTTTCATGACTTAGAGATTGTGAATTGGACTGCAATAAACATTCTGGTACAAATATCTTTGTTATAATGTGATTTTTGGTCTTCTGGGTATATGCCCAGTAGAGGAATTACAGGACTAGGGGGGAGGGGGAAAGGGTGGGGGGGAGGGGGAAAGGGGGGGAGGGAGGGGGAGGGGGATAGAGGGAGGGGGATTGATAGGATTACACCTGTGGTGCATCTTACAAGGGTATATGTAAAACTTAGTAAATGTGGAATGTAAATATCTTAGCAAAATAACTAAGAAAATGCCAGGAAGGCTATGTTAACTAGCGTGATGAAAATGTGTCAAGTGGTCTATGAACCAAGTGTATGGTGCCCCACAATCATATTAATGTTCACATCTATGATTTAATTAAAAAAATGTGAAGTTGGAAGCAGAAAGAATGAGTTTACTGTATTTGCACTGGACTAGAATTGAAATTAGTAAGGTTCTATGATATTCAAATAAAGATTCCCAACTATCCTGGGAATATACACAGGAAAAGAAACGAAGTCACTTACAAGTTATGAATTATAGTGTGGGAATAAATTGCCTATAAAACTAATGAATCAGTTAGTTAATTAGAGTGTATTTATGCTAAACACTAATGAATTATTTCTTCACTAGAAGAAAGAATTTGTTCTTCCAAACAAATAGCAGGTTTAGCATAAATATACTCTCTACTCAGCTTCATCTTTATGAAAGGCTGTATTATAGCACCATCCTAAGTTAAAAGTCTATAGCTTTTGGAAACCAGTTAAGAAAAAAGCAGGACTCATACAATCACAATGGTTTGCTAAACAAGAACAGGCTTTCAAATTAATGGGACTTTTCCTGTAGGCTTTTTTTTTTTTGTTTGTTTTTTTACAGTTTTTGGCCGGGTCTGGGTTTGAACCTGCCACCTCTGGCATATGGTGCAAGCACCCTACTCCTTTGAGCCACAGGCGCCACCCTTCCTGTAGGCTTTTCTCTATGTTTCTAGTCTCATTAAAATTATGCACTTTTAATATATATATATATATATTTTTTTTTTTTTGTTTTTTTTTTTTTTTTTTTTTTGGTGTTGTTTTGGCGGTGTGGGTTTTTTGCACACCCTTTTTCTATTTAATTATGATAAATTTTAATTATTATATAATTTTATTTTTTTTTTTTTTTTTTTTTTTTTTTTTTTTTTTTGCGGTTCTTGGCCAGGGCTGGGTTTGAACCCACCACCTCTAGCATATGGGGCCAGTACCCCATTTCTTTGAGCCATAGGTGCTGCCCCACTTTTAATATATCTTTATAAATGGGATTTTTTTTATTTCAAATTAATATGGGGGCAGAAATCTTTAGGTTATGTTGTTCTCACTTCCAAGGTAAAGTTCCAGTTATAAAAGAGCCCCCGCCCAGGGGGTGTTATACACCCTGGCAAAGTGCATAATAGGAGAGATCCCACCACATGTCCTCCCTCCTTCTGCCAATTTTCCTTTCCCTCCCCGTTCCCCCTCCCACCTCCCTCTACCCCCATACTAGCCTATATTTGTGTTTTCTTTGTTCATATGAGCATGCAATTGTTTATATATTGGTTTTATATTAGTATGGAGTACATTGGATTTTTTTTTTTTCCTTTCTTGTAACACTTCACTAAGAACAACATATTTCAATTCCATCCAGGTAATGTAAAAGATGTAAAGTCCCCATCTTTTTTAAATGGCTGAATACTGTATGTATGGTATGTTTTTTAACCTAAATGTCTGCAATGATTTCTATTTTATGTAGAAATTCCTTTAAGAAGTTCCTATCATTTTCCCATTTTCTAAGCAAATAATAGGCACTCAAAAATATGTAGTTCTTGAGTTTTTTGAATTGAAGTTATAAGAATAAATAGGTTTTAGTGGGTTTTTTTTCTGATTTGAAGTTAAGATGGCTGTCTGATAGTCACTGACAGAATATATCTGCTCTCTCTATATAGTAGTAATTGAAATTTTTTGTTTTGTTTAGCTGGTTTTAATAATCTCTAGAGAACAGAAGCCTGAACAAATTTTAAAATCTTAAATTGAAGAAAAACCAAATCTATTAAATTTCACCTTATTATTACACTATCTATCATTTTTCTTTTAAAAAATCATATCTCAGTAATAGGTGATTGTTCGGTTACTGCTTTGTCTTGATTAGAATGCCAAAAGTTGT
Source organism: Loris lydekkerianus (assembly GCA_963574355.1). Taxonomy (NCBI): domain Eukaryota; kingdom Metazoa; phylum Chordata; class Mammalia; order Primates; family Lorisidae; genus Loris; species Loris lydekkerianus. The sequence continues at coordinate 16,506 of CAUYPK010035860.1, read as the reverse complement.
AGATTTCAGTTTAGGATAGTGCTACAATCCAGCCCAATATAAAGAGAGGATGAGGACTTTACACTCATATTTATGCAAATCTATTTCATTCATATTACTTCTTTTGAAAATACATAGGTTGTTTTTGTTTTTATGTTTAGAAAAATCAGGACAAGTAGGTGTGGCAAGAGTGAGCATGTTTAATATATTTAAAATGTTTGTATTGGTTTAAAGCCCATCTGGAAAACATCCTTGAGGTTTCTGTTTCATCAGGGCATTTGTTATTCAAGAAAATAATAATAAAATGAAGAGCCAGTGAATTAGAGAAGGTGCATTATGTTCACTAAACTTTAGAACATGATAAAATGTTTTTTTTTATTTCTGAAGGCAGGTAGAATTACATGCCTTCACATCTATTCATAATAATTTAGAGTAGCATGCCAGCCCTATTTTACAAGTAGGCATAAATCATATTCCACTTCAAGGAATAATTCAATCTTCATTACATTAGTTATGTTGTTACAAAAGAAAAAACGTGAATGAGTATAAAAATCACCTCCCAGTACAGACTGTTAGAGTGAAATGAAGAGATTCATTTATTGTGTTCATATTATATTTTCTTTCCAATCTGTAGACTCATGCCTTCCTTGCCTAGAAATGTATAATTGAATCATAAGAAATGCAATAGACCAATATCTGTGGCAGCAACCTTTGATGTTAATGAGGAAACTGGAAATCATAAAAAATCAGATAGATCATAGAAAATATAGTTGCAGGAAAGAACACATTGGCCAGCAGCTTAATTTTTCTACTCTTCCTCCAGGAAAGTTACAGTTATGGAAAGATTTTTCAAATTCAACATTTTCATTATGAAGTTCTACTAGCAGACTATTAAAGTATACCTACATGTGTTTGCCTTCCATAGAATTTACAGTAACTTAAATGACAGAGGTGACTCACTTTAGCCTCAGTATTCAGAAAAAGCTCACATGTACATAAATGTTAGTGAGGTGGCTAAAAAGAATAATTTGATGAGGAAAAATGAAAAGAATCCATATATACTAGTCATTAATTCACTGAATAAACCTTAACTGAGGGTCTTCTGTGTGTCAGGCACTGTGCCAGGTACCAGTGACATGATGATAGGCAAAATTGACATGATCCTCTTTTGTATGAAGAATAAAGGCCTTATATAAGTAACCACACAAATTCCTTATTGTTAGAGATTATGATCAGTGCTAAGCAAGAAAAGGGCAAGGAGCTATGAGAGAGTAATTTTGATTAGTTGAACAAATACAGCTTCTTTAAGAAATGAACAATTAAATGTAACCTCAAAGGTTCATGCTATGATAAATTCTCACCAAACTGCAGGGTTATTGGGGGCAAAATTATGTTTCAGTCCCAAGTCTAACAGGTCCAAAGCTATCACTAGTGCTATAGCTGTGTGAGAGTATATGGAAAGGTCATAACTTAAAGTGAAAACAAACAAAAAGAACTAAATTAAGTATTTCTAAAAGAAAACTGGAAAAGTGACATCTACTTGCCAGCAGCTCTCACTGAGACAGGGGACAGGGGATTTTGGCTATCACTGCCTGGAGTAACCTACCCAGAAACATCGCTCCAGGAGCACGGTGAAGCAGTAGTAGACTCCAGGAGCCTACAAGGAGGTCTGGAGTTCAGGAGGACCAGCACAGAGGGCAGGAGCCTGGGTACAGGCAGAGGTCAGCTGGCAGCCCTCCTGTGAAGGACTGGGGGTGGGAAAGAGTTGTCCTGCAGTTTTTGTTTTAGGACTGGACTGCCTTGGAGGGGCATGGATGAGCAAGAGAATGTGAGCAGCATCAGGTAGCCAAGATTGAGTGCTGGGTAGGGTGAAGCTCCCATGGGGTTGGCTACAGACAGGCAGCCATTGTGGGAAAGCCACGTGGAAAAAACAGTCCACGGGGTCTTAGTTCATGGCTGGCTGTGGCACACCTGCTGAGCCCAGGCAGACATCCTTGGGGTGAGTTGAGTGGTACCCCAACAGGGAAAACCACTTTATTATCAGGGTCAATGATAGGTCAAGATGTGCCACCTGAGAGATCTAGTCAGAGCGTTGGAATCCTAATATTGTGGGGACTAAGTGCTGGTGAAGTGACTAGGCCCTGATTGGGGCCAAGTAGGTTAGGAGGACCGGCAGGTTTCCTCTGAAACTGAAGAGTAGCTTCCAGCCCCAATATTAGACACCTAAAACAGCATGTGCGTTGTCTAGCTCCTAACACCAGAGCCCACCTGGCATCCATGGAATATTGGATATTGCAAAATATCCATGTAATTTGTGTGTGTGCGTGTGTGTGTGTGTGTGTATACATAAATAATATATATACACTCACATATATGTTTCTCTTTTTTTTTTTTTTTTTTTTTTTTCTTTTAGCCCAATTATTTTCCTTAGTTTTTTTTTTTTTTATTTTTTTTATTTTTTTTTGTCGCTATTTTTTTTTATATTTTTTTTTTTGGTTTTGTTTTATTTTTTAATTTTTTATTTTTTTCATTTTCACTTTCTTCAATAGCAAGGGCTCCTCCATTTTGGCTACTTGCCCACATAAGAGAAAAATTCAATTCAATTCCAATTTGGGGAAGGGGGAATGAGGGTGGAGGGAAAGGGAAGGAGGGGAGGAGATGGGTGTGTTCCCACTTAATGGACACAACATAGAAATATTGGTACACCTTTTGGGTGCATGACACAACTACAAGAGAGACTCTACCTAACAAATGCAAATATTGTAACCCAGTTATTTGCACTGTCACATTAACCTGAAATAAAAAAATAAATAGAGAACTGGAAGGCATTAAACATTAAACTATGCTGCATTATTTTTTTACTGTTGTTGAGCAATCACAATACATAGAATGTTTTGGGTAGAATTCTAATATTTAAGAGAGACTCTCTTCTGTGGCCACATTTTGTTTCAGTTAATGTACATTATAGAGCTGTCATCTGGTGACTTATGTAGTAGTTACTATTAATGGTAATTTATATTGGTGAACACTGTGGTGGTTTTTACTCAGAATAAAATACTTGTACTTAGATGCAGCAGGCTATGTGAGTATAAATTGAATTCCCAAGCCTCTTTCATCACATTAAAACTAAATCTAAGTTCATATAATAAAAACATTAATGTGAAAAGGAGAATTGGCAAAGTTAGTTTTATAACTAACAGGAAACTCACTGCAAATGTTATATCATCCAAATTTTGACAGATCAATTTTGTGGAACCTCAAATAACAGATAAGTTTCTAAAAAAAGGAAATGAAACTTACTGTTTTTTCCAATCTGATTAAAACAAAACAAAACATACTAGTAGGTATTTTGCCCACAAATATTGTATATTAAATTAATCTTTTCCTTTTTTATATGAAATAAAAAAATTGAAAATAATATCATTTATTGTACAAAGAATAAAAAACTCTTATGAAACACTTCCATGTGTGTATCTGTGTTTTCTGAGTTGCACAGTACAATGCTATGGATGTTAGTCAAAAAGAAAATTAAAAGGTATGAGAAGGCTTTCCGTGATCATGGGTTGGGATGGTAGGCAAAATTCTATGCCAAATAATTCCCAATGACCCTCACCCTTGTGTCATCCCCTCTCTCTAGAATGTGAGTGGAACATGCAAATATGAACTATCACTCCATTGAGTATGTTATTTTACATGGCAAAAGGGATTATCCAGTTGGATCTTATTTTACCCTATTGGCCCTTTAAAAGAAGATAATTTCTTCTGGCTTGTTAGCCAAGGAAGTGTCAGGGCCAATTAAAGCATGAAAAGGCTTCCACATGCAATTGCTGACTTTCAAGATGGAGGAGGCCATGTAAAAAGGAATGTGGGCTGCCTCTAGGGGTACAGCATAGCCCTTCACTGATAGCCAGGAAGGAAACAGGTACCTTAGTCCTACAACCCTAGGTCACTGAATCCTGCCAAAGACTTTAATTAGCACCGAAGCAGATTTTGTTTTTCCAGAGCTTCCAGATAAGAACTCAGCCCAGTAGTCACCATGACTTCAGCCTTGCAAGATCTTAAGCAGAGAGTCCAGAGGATGTCCCTGGCTTTCTGACCTAAGAACAGTGAGCTAACAAATGGGTATTGCTTTAAGCCACTAGTTTTTTAGCAGTTAGTTACGCAGCAATAGAAAATGAATGCTATCAATGCAGTTTATATAAGAGATACAAGAAAAGGAAGCAGTGAGAATGATAGCTTTAGCCAAAAGTAGAGTCTCAGCCACATGAGAAGTAGAAAGCAGAGGTGAAGAATAAAAAGCTGCAGAATACAGCAGGTGTACCTGGTCCTTTATATTAGGTAAAACTATTTCTTTCCTGCTGGAGAAAATAGGTATGAGGAAATGTGTACATATTAGCTTTTTTTCTAGTATTGTCCTAAATACATGAGGTTGAACAATTAAGTTCGTGAACTCATCCTAGAAAGAGTGCTACATATCTCATCACTGAATATCATTATGGTCACCTTCAAAGTACCCACATTGGGAAGCTATGCACTGACGCCAGCTCCTAGTCCACCCTTCAAAGCACTTTTCCTAGGAGGAGTTCACAAATTTAATTGCCAGACCTCATACGACAATGACAGCTCTGATGGCCAATCTGGAAAAAAGAATTCCAAAATTGCTTTGAAGGGTAGACTATACACTGGCAACAGTGAATAGCTTCCCAAAGGAGTACTTTGAAGGTGACCCCAGTGATATTTAGCAATGAGATATATAGTGCTTTTTCTAGGACGAATTCATAAATTTAATTGTCTGACTTTGCAGACTCAGGAGAATCTGGCTAAGAATTTTCTAAAGGTATATTTGAAAGATAAAGAAATTTGGGGAAGAATTAGAAGCTGCACACTAGCACAATCCATCTTAATAGAAAAGTTTATTGAATTTGAACAAGAATGAACAGAAATTAAATTATATTTATGGCAAAAAAGCAGAAGATACTTTATTTGGATTGATGTAGACTAATAAGTCAAGTAATCGAGCTGGTACATTGTTGAAGGGGTTGCACAAAAGAAAACAGAAACATTGGATAGCTCTGCTTGCTTAATATATAAAAGCAGGTACAACAGTGATGGATTGAAAGTAAATGGGAAATTTATCTCATAATGAATAGACTGAAATTCCTCTGAGACTTTGGATAACACATATTACCTACTTAAGGAAACCTTCTCAGAAATTAAAGCACAGAGCTATCAGATCATGAAAAGGATATTTCTGAGTAGGCTATAATTGTCATTGAAACACTGAGGCAATTAAAATCTGAAATGTGAGGAAAGGAAAAGAGATGATGGCTTCCTGGGAGAATGTTATAAAAGTTTAAATATCTTCTGTGCTCTAAACAGCTCAAAGAACCAGTGGGATTATTAACTTTTAAATCCTTTCCCTGCACTGTAATCTTATAGAAATCCATTAATAAGCAACTACTATCAATATTATTTTCTTCATTTTAAGATTTGTGTAATAAAGGGGCAAATGCTGGGCCCACAGAGAGTTAGTCATGGAAGGAAATGGAAGAAAGATGAACAAAAATTATCATCAACATTGTATAGCTTGGTCAATGATTATCAAATTATTTTCCTTTTGTTGTCTTATAAATATTTAACAGAGTCCAGAACAATGAAAATAAAACTACTTTATAAAAACTTCTCTGTGTACTTTCATTGTTTTGCTCTTCTAACTTCTATTACTGTCTGTGTAGTAGATGTTATTGGGTGAAGAAAAACATTGTTTCCAGAGTTTCTACTCTTATTTTCCATACCCGAATAATATAGGTAAATGCTACACTTAATTTCATGATTTTAAGCAGTATACATACGACTTCATTGTGTTCTTTTGCATATAATTTTTGGTTTCTCAGTAAAATTGAAGCATTATCCTTATATGTGCTGTTATTATATATCGAGAATTTGTTTCCAGGCTGGGTACAGTCCTAGTATTACAGCTTATGCCTGTAATACTAGGACTCTGGGAGGCCAAAGAAAGTGGGTAGCCTGAGCTCAGGAGTTCGAGACCAGCCTGAGCAAGAGTGAGACCCCATTGCTAAAAGATAGCTAGACATTATAGCAGGTGCCTATAGTCCCAGCTACTAGGGAGGCTGAGAGATTAGGACCACTTAAGCCCGGGAGTTTGAAGTTGCTGTGAGCTATGAACCCATGGCACTTTGGCCTGGGCCAACAAAGTAAGACTGTCTCCAAAAAAAAAAAAAAAAAAAAAAAAAAAATGCTTTCAAGTAGGCATGAAAGGAAGAAGGTAAAATAAATGTAGATTAGCCTAAAAGTCACTATACCACCACGAATGATGGTGACCTGATTGTTGTTAGTAGGAGGTGCCAGTAAATCAAATTTTACTGCATCCTTTAAAGAATAGATGTATTTTCATTTTTCTGGTGTGCTTAAGGTACAATCTTGCTTAAAGTCAGGGGGAAGGACTAATACGTATAGTTCTGTTCAATACTATATAAAGTATGCTTGTTTATAGGACTTGGAAGAATTGACTCATATATTGAAAGTATGTTACTTGAACAAAACTGTTTCATTAGTGACTTTCATTCATTCCATAGTGTGAACATATGATTCCTGCTGTTAATGAAAAGAAGAAAGTTTGCTAAATCCCATCTTAAAACACAGTTAAATGGAAAGTATGACATTAAGCTTCTTTGCAACTCATCATTGTTATTATCATAGTGCATTTCTATAACACCTCACATATTCAATGTGCAAGAAAAATGACCTCATATTAACTCTCCTACTGAGTATGGAGAGTCAGGGTGAGCACATAACTTGATTGTTCAATTAACCAAGTAAAAAGCCTGTGAAACCTCATAGGAATTATTTGCTCACTGTAGCTACTATTTGCAAAGAATTGGTGTTCCCCAGGTAGTGTTTACTACTGAATGGAAAAAGATTTAAATAAGGCTTATAATCCTGCTATTAAAAACATTTAGAGTTCTTCAAAGTATTTCAGGGAAAAAAAGTCATGTTGCTAGGAATCACATAATGTAATATTTTTAAATGAATTCTTTGTGTTTATCATAATGAACATGTAAAGGCAAAGGAAGAAAAGCTCAAAGCCCCAAACTAGGCTTTTTTCATCAGATAGTAATTGAGATATCTTCTTTTGTGAGGTTTATTGTAAGGTTTCTAAAGAAACAAATTTATTTTTTCTATTTAAAATCAAATGCCAGGAAGGCTTTATCAACCGGTATGATGAAAATGTGTCAATCTGTGTATAAAACCAGTGTATGATGTCCCATGATCACATTAATGTATTAATGTACACAGCTATGATTTAATAATAAAAATAAATAAATAAATAAACAAATAAATAAATAAATAAAATCCTCATTAGAGGACGAGGAAGGAAGGTGGCTGACCAGAGATGTTTTCAACAGAGGCACCTGTCCAGAGGGAGAAGTACTGGACAGAAGTGAACTCAGTGAAGCCAAGTGGGGAGCTGAGTTAAGAAAGAAGATAGATGAGTGCACATTATCTCTGCTGAGGCAAGCTGAAACTTCAAGAAAGATGATCCAAGAAAACAAATTCTAGGTACAAAGCCCATCACCAAGAGGATGAAATAACCCTCCCCCAAGTGAGGTGCTTGCTGTGGTCTCTCTGTAAGTGAGCAGAGAATAAAAGACTCCCCCATTTTACCCCACGAGAGAGGGAGACTAAACATGGGGCCTCCTTTTCCAGGAAGGTCCCACTTGTGTGCCTAGGCATTGTACTATCCAGCATAAAATTGAACAAGTATTTTTCCTGCAATTCTGAGCTCCCAGTCCACTTTCCCTCCTCATCTGGCAGTCTGAAGGTCTGCTCCATGAAGAGCCCAGAATGTTTGGCAATTTCTTTAGAGGCCTGTGTGTTGTGTGGGATGCTGCATGATAGCATGAATCAAGTGGAACCAGGGGGTGTGGGAAGAGAGGGACATGCAAGAGAGAAAGATGCACTGTGATGGTACTTGGTGGGTGCAGGTGCTAATGTTCCTGTTCTGACATTAGTGGGCCTTTTCTGACTTGGTGGCTTACCAGAGGAGAACAAGCTCCATCCCCTCAAGTTTGCAGGATGGTACCACCTGTGTATTTCTACTGTTGGGCCACTGGAGACCCTTTGAACTCTCCCAGTTGAGCAGTGATTGTACTGCCCAGGACAATGTGATTAGAACTCTTGACCTGCCCTGTCCTCCCAGGAACCGTCTGAGGTTAAATGGTGTTGTTTTCTAGTGGGAAAGGACAGATTTCTTCTTCCAGCTTTTGCTGGGGCAGAGGGCAGGGTGGCACAGTTGCTTATATCTTTCCCCAGCTGAGGTTTCAGCCCAATACCACTCACTATTCATTAGGATTGGGTAGAAGCTGGCTGACTTCAAGACAGAGACAGCTTGTGTTATCTCACCAAGGAGGTCCTCAGTGTTTCTGGTGCAGCTCTGAAAGGGACCTTGGTAAGGCTGTAGGGGAAAAGCCACAATCACTGGACACAGATCATTGGCTGGTTATCTCCACTTCCTGGGGTGCTCAATCCAATCTCATGCTACCAGTTTTAATAGCCAAATTGTGGAAAATATTCATGCAGCAGAACCAGCAGAAGAACTCTGCCAACATGAATAATCAGCATAGATCAACTTTCCCAAGGAATGACAACAGAGATATAATAGAAGATGCCATTAACAGACAAATGGCTGAATTATCAGAAATAGAATTCAGAATATGGATGGCAAATAAGATAAACAGAATAGAGGAAAAGATGGAAATAGAATTCCAAAGAATAATTCAAAAGTTCTCTTAAGAAATTGATGAATTCAAAGACAAAGTCACTAAGGATATGGACCTAATGAGAAAAGAAATAGCAGAGCTCAAGGAAGTGAAAAAGTTATTCAAGGAATTTCAAAATATAGTAGAATCCCTCAGTAATAGAGTTGAGCAGGCAGAAGAAAGGATCTCAGAAATAGATGACTGTGCTTTTGAAGAATCCCAAGCATTCAAAGAGGAAAAAAATGAAAAACAAGAACAGAACATTCCCTGAGACAATTGTGGGATCATTCCAAAAGATCAAACATCTGAATTATAGGGATTTATGAAGGAGAAGAGGATGGTCCTAAAGGCACAGATGTTTGCTCCAAGATATTGGAGAAGAATTTCCTAAGCATTGTAAGAGATACAGTAATTCAGAGAGTAGATGGTTTCAGAACCCTAGCAAGACTCAATCCAAGTAAATCATCTCCTAGACACTTTGTAATTAACTTTGCAAAAGTTAATATGAAGGAAAAAATCCTGCAAGCAGCCAGACATAAGGAAAGCATCACCTATAAAGGGAGAAATACTAGAATGACTACAGTTCTATCAGCTGTAATTTTTCGACCCAGAAGAGGATGTTCATCAACCTTTAATCTTTTAAAACAAAACAACGTTCAGCCCAGGATCTTGTATCCAGCTAAACTGAGTTTTAGTTGTGATGGAGAAATCAAATACTTTAATGACATGTTGAAGCCACATGTTGAAGAAATTTACCATAACTAAACCAGCTCTTCAGGAAATACTCAAACGCATTTTCTCTAATGACCAGCACAATCGTCTACCACTAAAGTAAAATCACCCAGAATTTATTGAGCAAAACCAAATTTCCACAATGGCCAAAGATTTAAAAATACACACTGGCCCTTTGAAAAACACGATGGCCAAAACACTATCATATCTATTAATGCTCTCAATTAATGTGAATAGCTTAAATTGTCCTCTAAAAAAGCATAGGTTGGCAGACTTGATACAAAAACTAGGCCAGGTATCTGACACTTATTAGAGACACATCTTACCTCACTGGATAATAAAAGACTCAAGGTGAAGGGATGGACATCTATAGTACAGGCAAATGGAAATCTGTGAAAAAGCAGGGGCTGCAATTTTATTTGCAAACATAAAGGATTTGAACCAACAAAGATAAGGAAAGACAGGATGGACACTACATATTTGTCAAGGGAAACACTGAACATGAAGAAATTTCAATAATTAACATTATGTGCCCAACTTGAATGCTCCTGAATTTATAAAGCAAACCCTAATAGATATGAAAATTTGGTATCTTTCCAAACTATAATAGTTGGAGATTTTAACACACCTTTGTCAGTCCTGGATAGAAAGGCCAAGAAAAACTAAATAAAGATATAATAGACTTACACTTGACCGTAGAACAAATGGACTTAACAGACATTTATAGAACATTTCATCCTAACAAAACTGAATACACATTCTTCTCATCAGCCAATGGATCATCCTTCAAAATTGATCATCTCTTAAGACACAAGTCTAATCTTAACAGATTTTTAAAAATATAAATTATTCCTTGTATCTTCTTGGACCATCATGGAATAAAAGTTGAAGTCAACGACAATAGATATCTTCATACTCAAAGTCATGGAAACTAAATAACCTTAGGTTGAATCATAGCTGGGTCAAAGATGAGAGTAAGAAGGAAATTATCAAATTTTTGGAACAAAATTATAATGAAGACACATAACCTGTGGGATACTGCAAAGCCAGTCCTAAAAGGGAAATGTCTGGCATTAGAAGCTTTCATCAACAAAACAGAGAGAAAGTCAAGAACCTAATGGATCATCTCAAGCAACTGAGAAGAGAGAACAATACAACCCCAAACCCAACAGAAGAAAAGAAATAATCTAAATTAGAGCATAATTAAATGAAATTAAAAACAAAAGAATCATTCAGAAGATCAACAAAACAAAAGTTGTTTTTTAAAATATTGATAACATTTATAAACTTTTATCAGTTGATTCAGAAAATGCTTTTGATAATATCCAGCATCCTTTCATGATTAGAACACTTAAGAAAATAGGCTTAGATGAGATATTTCTTAAACTGTTAGAGGCCATCTATAATAAACTCACAGCCAATATCATATTGAATGAAGTAAAACTGAAAATATTTCCACTCAGATCTGGAACTAGACAAAGATGCCCATTGTTACCACTGTTATTCAACATAGTACTGGAAGTCCTAGCCATTGCAATCAGGCAAGAGAAGAAGATCAAGGGTATTCAAAAGGGGTCAGAGAAGATCAAACTCTCATTCCTCACAGATGACAGGATCTTATACCTGTTGTGTGATCAGAGACGCGAGAGAGTCAGCAGCTTTGTTACAGGTGTGAGCTCGCTCCTGCAATGCTGATGGGCCCAAAAATGATTGACTACACACACAGAAGATGGCGTGTAGCAAAGAAACTTTATTTTGTGCCACCTTATATACATTGGTGGTCACGTAGAAACTTAATCTATAAACTTTATTATTACTTAAATTTTACCTAACTTATTTTATCTAAAATTAACTGTGGGTAAATATTAAATCTCCACATTAACACAATTCTTTTGTTTTTTACATTCCTCTCAGACATGCGCCAACTCTAACTACAGTCAACTTTAACTACAAATCTGATTAAACATAACACAGAAACTACAAGGGAAATGAGGAAGTGAAACTCCTCATAAGCACAGTCAATTTACCCAGTTTAGATTTATGGCTTTGTTTCTCCACAGCACAGAGACCTTTAGGCTCTTTGCAACATAATGTTTTCACATATGTCAACCTCTGATCCATGACTCTAAGAGTGAGGCTGTAACACCTACGACTCTCAGTTCTGAGGGAATGCATGACTTCAGAGTCAGTGTTCTTGGAGCTTTCTGTTTCCATGGAATCACGCCCTGTGTTTGTTCAGGGGAGCCTAGACCTCTGTCCAGTCTTTTTGCTGTTTGCAAAAGCTGCTTCTGTGTTAGCAAAAGCCAATTAACCTTTACCAAGCTCATTTCATGTGCTTCATGTGGGAAGCTCTGTCACCCCACAATACCTGAAAAACCCCAGGGACTTAACTACATAGCTCTTAAAAGTGATCAAAGAATATAGCAGATTCTCAGAATACAAAATCAATACTTACAAATCAGTAGCTTTCATATATACTGACAATAGTCAAGCCAAAAATATACTCAAGGACACTATTCCTTTTACAGTAGTGCCAAAGAAGATGAAATACCTGGGAATTTATCTAACAAAGGATGTGAAAGATCTCTATAAAGAGAATTATGAAACTCTGAGGAAAGAAATAGGAAAAGATGTTAACAAATGGAAAAACATTCCATGCTCATGGCTGAGAAGAATCAACATTGTTAAAATGTCCATACTACCCAAAGCAATCTACATATTTAATGAAATCCCTATCAAAGCACCAATATAATACTTTTTAAAACTTGAAAAAATAGTATTTCATTTTATATGGAATAAGAAAAAAACCTCAAATAGCCAATACATTACTTAGAAATAAAAACAAATTCAGGAGGCTTCATGTTATTAGACTTCAGGTTATACTATAAATCTATAGTGATCAAAACAGCATGGTACTGGCACAAATATAGAGATGTAGATATGTGGAACCAAGTAGAAAATCTCCAGATGAACTAGCCACATATCATGATTTGATCTTTGATAAGCCTAACAAAAACATACACCATGGAAAAGATTCCCTATCTAAAAAATGGTACTGGGAGAATTGGCTAGTGGCCTGTAGAAGATTGAAACTAGACCCTTACCTTTCACCACTAGTAAAAATTGATTGTCACTGGATAAAATATTTAAATATAAGACATGAAACTATAAAAATACTAGAAGAGAGTGCAGGGAGAATGCTTGGAGATACTGGTCTGGGAAAATATTTTATGAGGAGGAACCCCCTGGCAATTGAAGCAATACCAAAAATATATTATTGGGATCTGATTAAGGTAAAAATATTCTGCACAGCTAAGGGCACTGCAAGTAATGCAGACAGCCTTCAGAATGAGAGAAGATTTCTGCATGTTAAGATTCTGACAAAAGTCTGCTCAATTTAATCAATATGAAAAGAACAAGCAACCCCATTTCTTTGTGGGCAAGAGACTTGAGCAGAAACTTCTCTGAAGATGACAGGGTAATGGCCAACAAACACATTAAAAAAAATGCTCATCATCTCTAATCATCAGAGAAATGCAAACCAAGCCACTTTGAGATATCACCTAACTCTAGTGAGATTAGCCCACATCACAAAATCCCCAAACTGCAGGTGTTGGTGTGGATGTGGAGAGAAGGGAATACTTCTACATTGCTGGTGGGATTGCAAACTAATACAGCTTTTTTGGAAAGAAGTATATGGCAAATTCTCGAGGAAGTAAAAGTTGACCTACCATTTCATCCTGAAATTCAATTATTAGGTATCTGCCCAGATGAACAAAAATAATTTTGTGAAAAAGACATTTGCACCAGAATATTTTTTGCATCCCAATTCATAATTGCCAAGTCATAGAAGCAGCCCAAATGCCTATTACTTCATAAAAGGATTATCAAATTGTGGTGTATGTATACCATTTAATACTATTCAGGCATAAAAAAGATAGAAACTTTACATTTTTTATGTTTACCTGGATGGAACTGGAACATATTCTTTTTAGCAAAGTATTTCAAGAATGGAACAACAACAACAAAAAAAGAATGGAACAAAAAGTATCCAATGTACTCAATACTATTATTAAACCAATATATAATCACTTAGACACTCATATGGATGAAAAAACACAAATATAGTCCAGGAAGAGAGAGGGAGAGGGGAGGAAAGGGGGTGAGTGGAGGGCGAGTGGAGGGAGGGTATGTGGTGGGATCTCACCTAATGTGCACGATACAATTGCACATTTCAAAACAACTAAGAGTACATTATAAATGTCTTACCACAAAAAATAAGTGAGGTGATGGTCATGTTAATCAATTGGATTTAAGCATTTCACATTCCATATCAAATCATCACATTGTACCCCATAAATGTATACATTTATGATTTGATAAAAATTAAATTTAAAAAATCCTTGTTAAATAATCTTTTTCATTGTTAAAAGCATACACATTTTCTACAAGTTAGGCAATTGCTTTACATGACAACTTTTCCTTAGTGGATGATCTTGTAGTCATCAAATATTTATTTATTTATTTATGATAGACTCTCACTTTGTTGCTCTTGGTACAATGTCGTGGCATCACAGCTCACAGCAACCTCATACTCTTGGGCACAAGTGATCCTCTTGTCTCAGCCTCCTGAGTAGCTGGGAATACAGGTGACCACCACAATACTCAGCTATTTTTAGAGACAGGGTCTCCAACTCCTGAGTTCAAGCAATCCACCCACCTCAGCCTCCCAGAGTGCTAGTATTACAGGCGTGAGCCACCACACCTGGTAAATTTGTTTTTTTCAAATTTTTATTTTTAAAAGGCCAAAAAATATAATCTTGTAGAGAGGAAGCCTAAAGAGAGGCAGGGTGTCAATAACTTAACACTTAACTTTAAAGTTTCAATGGTAAATTGTGAAATTGTACAAAAATATGAAAATAAAAAATGATTAAGTGGTTGTACAACATAAGGTTTCTTTCTCTTCTGGGTTTTATGGTTTCAATGGCAAAAAGTACAAGAGTTCAAAAGAAGCCCATGTGGTATAAAATTTGCTGATGCCATGGGACAATATTTTAGAAATTAACCGTCATCTAATATACTTAGATTTCTCTCTCTCTCTCTCTCTCTCTTTCTCTCTCCCCTTCCTTCCTTCCTTCCTTCCTTCCTTCCTTCCTTCCTTCCTTCCTTCCTTCCTTCCTTCCTTCCTTCCTTTCTTTTTTTTACAGGGTCTTACTCTTGCTCAGACTGATCTCAAACTCCTGTCTTCAAGCAATCCATTTGTCTCTGTGTCCTGAGTAGCTGGGATGACAGGCACCCTCCACAATGCCGAGCTAAGTTTTTTTTTTTTTTTTTTTGGCATTTTTAGTAGAGACAGCATCTGCTTTGCTCAGGCTGGTCTTGAATTCCTGAGGTCAGGTGATCCGCCTGTCTGAGCCTCCTAGAGTGCTAGGATTATAGTGGTTGAAGCCACTTCAACCAGCATAAAATTATTTTTTAAAGACAGTACAGCTACAGTGGTTTTTGTATTGTTTGTTTCGTTTGTTTCTACAAAATTAGTACACTACAAAGACAATTCTAACAGCTTAAAATTAAACTTGCAGTCAACTGAATACTCTAGGTATCCCAGAAAATTTGTAATGATGTGCATGAGTCGCCAATGTTATAATTTCTAATTCATTACTTCCTAGGAAGCTCTTCTGACAAAGAAAAGTAATAAATGTAATTATTCCTGAATATCAGTCTGATACAAGGTCACATATGAATTTTTAAATTTTTTGTATTTAGAAAGAAATACTCTGCTTTGAAAATATTTAATCTTATTATTTGTAAGTTCCAGTAGTTAATACTAATATTGGAGCTGATATGATATGTATATTTGAATTATTCTGCAAAGCAGACTCATTATTTTAACTCAACTGAGATTCTGGTATCCTTTTTTCAGAAAAGTATTAGAAGTCAACACTATTTTATTAGGAGGAGCATTCCTTAACTATCCTGGAGGAAAATCCAAAGTATACCTCTAATCTAGAACCTGAGTTGGAACATCGAACATTTTATTGATATTCAATATGCTCTTGATTTCATCATAACAACCACATATCATTCTTCACAGAATCAAATAGAAGTCCATTGAAGGGACACTATCACTTGGGAAAATGACATTTTTTGAGTTCGGTGCGGTGGCAGGAGGATCACTAGAGCCTAAGAGTTTGAGGTTGCTGTGAGCTATGATGCTAAGCACTCTATCCAGGGTGACAGAGTGAGACTCTGTCTAAAAAAAGAAAGGTATTTTTGAAATTTTTAAGATTTTATAAACATTTGGATAATGCAAAAATCTGATAATATACATTACATACATATATCTAATGACGTATGTGGATAATTGAAATAAATTTTGCTTATTCGGAGTGCCGAATAAATAGTCCAGTTATCCAGAAGACTATTTAACAAAAAGAAAAATCTCCTTAACTAGAAGACACAGTCCAAACAATGGTGATTTTATTTCATGATGGAAACTTTTAGGTCATTGGTAAACATTATAGGAGAGACATGGTGATTAAACTGGATTAAAACTGACAACAAAAGAAAAGTACATTTGTTGAGAAAATGAATTATTTCAAGGAGTAGCAAATTTTTACATTCTAAAAGTTAATCACACCTTCTTCCCCTGGTACCCTTATTTACCCTTCACCTTTGGGCCCTGTATCCTTGAAAAAGGTTAGAGGCAGTTAGATCAGGTTGAGGTCCCATATCACTCGCTCATTAACCAAGAATCTATTATTCTTCACCGCCCTCCATAGCACCAATGACGGGTAAGACTCCCAAAGCTGGGACAACCTAAGACAGGATATGGAGAGGCTGCACGGTGGATTACATTCATAGTACCCAAAGATGGGTAAGATCACTCTGCGTTCAGTGAACCTAAGACAGGGACCAAACCATTGATGTTTGTATCCCCATGACGGGTAAGACTGAAACTGCAAGAGCAGGCAACCTAAGACAGGGGCTATGTTTATCCGCCATACAAAAAACA
>CAUYPK010035859.1:0-10040 GCA_963574355.1 Loris lydekkerianus | reverse complement strand
TGAGGTAGTAGACCTTGGCAGCATCATAATAGGCATGGGTCATGTAGTTCTCCCTCACGGGCCACCAGCGGTCAGGATGGTAGGTGGCTGGGTAAGCATGGGGCTGGCGCTGGATACAACTAAAGAGCGCTAGGCTCCTGTCAGTGGCCACTGTGGGTAGGTAGAGATACAGTTTTTCCAGAAGGTGCCCTGGCCAGAATGAATTGGGATGGGTTTTCTGCAGACCACCAGGCCTCTTCAGCTTCCTAGAAAATAAGGAGACAGAAGGAAGATTGTCATAGTTGACAGGCCAGAGTCAAGGTTCCTTCTCCCTGAGTGCACCAACTGTGACCAACGTGGAGATTTTACTATTGTGCTATGGACTTTGGTACCTCGGTCCTCCCGCACTTCCATGTGGTAGATTCTGTTATCCTGATGACCTCACCAGTAAGGCCCCAGAGACCTAGAAAGGCTGTGACAGTAATCAAGTGGCTGAGTGCAGGTTTGATTCCAGTCTGCTGCCTCTAAAACCCAAAGTCTTAACCATATACCATCTGTTATCTGGAGGCATTTTAATGTGGTGCATGGCATACAACCTCTGGAGCTGGCCTAGCTGGGTTCAAATCCACACTCCACCACTTTGACCTTTCTTATGCCTCAGTTTCCTCTTCTGTAATGAGTATGCTAAGAGTACCTTCCTAGGGCTGCTGAGAGGATTTAAATGAATCAACACACAGAAAGGCCCAAAGCAATGCTTCTTGGCACTCTCTAAGAGTTGTGTCACTGCCTCTCAGATCAGGGTACCAGGCCCCAGATGCTGTGCTAGGGGCCTCACGTAACACGACATGTCTCAAACATGAGGCTAGTCCTTCCTTCCTCCCAGAGTTAGATGATTGCCACAGACCTGGTGAATTCCTCAAATTCCTTAAACTGCATTTTCTTGATTTTCTTTGGCATTTTCCTAGTGGAGAAAAGAAAGGGGTTTTGTTAGGAGAGGGAAAATCCAGACTAATGGGGCCTTGGGGAGTAGGTCAGGGGCCTTAGAAGCGGGCTCATTTCTGAGTCTCAAACCAGAGGTCTGAAAAGAGAATTTCTTCTACATGGGGTGGGGGTCCTGACTCTGTGCCTCCATGCTCTGCGGGAACATAGTGAGGTTGGGTCAGCCAGACCTGGCCTCATCACCTGGTTGGCTGGGTGACTTAGGCAAGTCACTCCCTATTCTGAGTCTTGCTTTGCCCCCGCAGAACGGAGACCTCCCAGGGAAATTATGAGATATGTTCAATACGTAGAAGCTGCTGAATCTGAATCCTATGGGGCCGCTGACTCCTCTTCCCTGCCAGCCAGAGCCTAACCCAGCCTGGAGATAGGGGAGGTGAACAAGCCCCAGCCTTGAGCATTCAAGACTTCACTAATTGGTCACAGCATTCTTTCCTGCCATGCCTCTGTCTGGCCTCAGAATCTTCCACAGTTTCATCCGAGTAGCAAAATAGAGCCTTGACTTACGGGGCCTCTCTTTTTCCTTGGTAACTGCGCTACCCAAGCATAGATAAAAATCCTTTCCCCAGGTTCCCACCCACTTCCTGGTTGGTGGCTCAGGAATTGGTGCCGGCCACCTGCAGGCTGGGACGCAGTCAAAGAGAGATGAGAAGTTTTGCGATTCTACCCACTAGCCTGACTGCTGCTCAGGACCCACCTGGCGGCCTGGGCCCCTGCCAGCTCTTGGGAATGCTCTGAACAGAGCAGGGTAGAACAGCAGTGAGTGAGTAAGGGAGGGACGTGTGCTAGCTGCGAGTGCATTTCTCATCAGACCCTCTGCGTATCCGGCCTGCTGGCTCCTCCTCCTCCTCTGCTGCTGGCCCCTCCTTCCCCTGCAGGGATGCTGCCTTGTTCTTCCATCTACAGTTACCCACTGATGGTGCCCAAGGCTTGTCACCTGCTGCTCGACCCAAATCTGGCTGGTCCTAGGCTTTGGATCACCAAAGGAGGTCATTTTCTTCAAGGGGGTTCAGGGACAAGCTCCAGGGCAGTGTTTTCTCCTCCCGGGAGCTGCAAACCCTTCTCTTGCCAAAGAAGGTCAGGCTCTGCAGGGTAGCTGGGCAGAGAAGGGGCTGCCCCCGTGCCCCCTGTCGGGCTCCTGACCCCTGGCTGGTGACTTCTGAAGCCTTCCTCCATCTCTAATAAGGCTCTCCATGATCTTTTCCAGAGCCCTTGCGATTGTTGTAGGGGTGTGGTCCGGAGGGCAGCAGTGTGGGAGCTGAGGACAGGAGGCTGTGGTCCTCAGGCATATAATGACATGACACTTGGGACTGCCCAGCAGCTGGTGACCAATGGGGACACAGATACTGGCATAACATGACATGCCAACTATTTCAGCATCTCAGGCCCTCCTCCCCCTGCGCTGAAAGGATGGCCAAGGGCAGAGAGAAAGGGGGTCTGAAACTCAGCTTGTCAGTCTTCTTGGCCATAGTCTCCCGGAGGCACTGTGCCCTGAGCAGAGCCAGCTTCGGAGGGATGACCTTCCAGTCAGAGTAGTACCCCCCGGGCTGCCGGATCTGGCGCACCTGGTCATGCTGGAAAATGACCTTGTCTCCTGGGTAGAGCAGCGCTGTGGGCAAGCGGGAAGAAACATGCGGGGCCCATTAGTTCACACAGCCCCTGCCCTCCCTGAGCCTTTGGGGTCAGAGGGGGGCTTTTTTTTTAAATTGCATTTTTATTTTAAAAAGTTTTCTTGTGGCTTGGTGCAGTGGCTCACTTCTGTAATCCTGGCACTCTGGGAGGGCAAGGTGGGTGGGTTGTTTGAGTTCAGGATTTTGAGACCAGCCTGAGCAAGAGTGAGACTCCTGTCTCTACTGAAAAAAAAAAATAGAAAAACTAGCCGGGCATGGTGGGAGGTGCCTGTAGTCCTAGCTACTTGGGAGGCTGAGGCAGGAGGATCACTTGAGCCCAAGAGTTTAAAGTTGCTATGAGTTATGATAATGGCGTCTAGCTAGGGCAACAGAGTGAGTGAGATTCTGTCTCAAAAGAAAAAAAAATTTTTTTCTCAGATGCCATTTTTAAGTTGCTATTTTTGGATAGCTGTAGTTTCACTAGAAATTGCAAAACTCATGCAGAGGGGTCCCTTGAACAATCCCCTGTCTCATCTCCCCAGGGGTGATGTGGCATATAGCTGTAGCGCCCTGTCCAGAAAGTAGCCTTGGGCCTTGGGATGGTGCTGCTAATGGGACTGCATGAGGAGTCAGTTTGTAACCAGGTTAACAAAGGCCCTGAGGCCTGAGTACAATGAGGGCTGAGCTGGTTAGGAGTTCAGGAGGAGGCAGGAAGATTCCACCAAGACTTAACTGGTGGTATTTGCCTCCTCTCCTTGAATTAGTCTCATAGATATCCTCAGAGGAGTTTTCTTTTCCTCCTTTCTTTTTCTTTTTTGAGACAGAGTCTCACTTTGTCACCCTCCATAAAGTGCTATAGCATCACAGCTCACAGCAACCTCAAAGTCTTGGGCTCAAGCAATTCTCTTGCCTCAGCTTCCCAAGTAGCTGGGATTACAGGCGCCTGCCACAACACCCTGCTATATTTATTATTGATTTATTGATTTATTGATTGTGACAGAGCCTCAAGTCATCGCCCTGGGTAGAGTGCTGTGGCATCACAGCTCACAACAACCTCCAACTCCTGGGCTCAAGAGATTCTCCTGCCTCTGCCTCCCAAGTAGCTGGGACAACAGGCACCCACCACAACACCCAGCTATTTTTTGGTGGCAGCCATCATTGTTGTTTGGCGGGCCCGGGCTGGATTCGAACCCGCCAGCTCAGGTGTATGTGGCTGGCGCCTTAGCTACTTGAGCCACAGGCGCTGAGCCATCCAACTATTTTTAGAGAGGAGTTCTCACTAAACTGTGAGCTCAAGCAATCCACCTGCCTCTGCCTCTCAGAGTGCTAGGATTACAGGTGTGAGCCACTGCCCCTAGCGCTCAGGGGAGTTTTCTAAGAAGCATAGAACACAAAAAATAACGAGCCAGGGTGTCCACCTTCCTATAGCTATTGAGAAGTGCTCATCCTAAGATGGTAACCCACAAAAATCTCATGTTCTAGAAAAAGTGATGGAAGTTAACAGTCCAGGTTGTTAATGTTGGTTGAATGTGCAGTGGGGAAGGTTCTGTGCAGGTAAGAAATTAAGAGAGGGTAGGGAGAAGCATGCAACGTTTTCAAAAGACATACATCATTTTTAAAAGTATGTGTGATTTTTAAATGATTTACAGAAATAATTTTATACAAATGGAAAAGAAAAAGGTTTGTAAGTGGATGGTCACTGAAATTTTAATAGTGACCAACTCAGGCTGGGGGAATTTTTATTTTTATGTTTAAAAAAAAAAAATTTAAAGGTGGTGGCTCACGCCTATAATCCTAGCACTCTGGGAGGCCAAGACAGGAGGATAGCTTGAGGCTAGGAGTTTGAGACCGGCCTGAGCAAAACTGAGACCCCATATCTACTGAAAATAGAAAAAAAAAAAAAAAAAAAAAAAAAAAATAGCCCGGTGTTGTGCTGGGCACCTGCAGTCCAGCTTCTTGGGAAGCTGAGTCCGGGGGATCACTTGAGCCTAGGAGCATGAGGTTGCTGTGAGCTAGGCTGAGGCTATCATACATTAGCCCGGGGGACAGAGTGAGACTGTCTTAAAAAAAAAAAAAAAAAAAAAATTCAAAGGAGCAAGTAGTATCTATAAAATCAAGGCAGAAAACCAATACAACTTCACTGAAATACCCCAGTTCTAGAATTCTGGTCCCTGAATCCGAGCCCACCAAACTCTAGAACACAGAGTTGAAGTCTTGATATTTGAATCTCTCTGCCTACAGGAGATTAGGCCTCTGTTAGAAAGACACCCAAAGATAGTGGCCAAGGCCGTGGTCCATCCAGGAGCAAGAAGATGCCCACTCATGGGATGCTCCTGGGTGCCCTTGAGTGTGAGATCCGCAGACAGCTGAAGCTCACCCCTATAGCAAAAGACAGCAGTGGACAGAATGAACAGGGGCCCAATGTACTGGTGCCGCCAGACAAAGGAGGCACATTTGGGGAAGTCCCAACCCAGAGGAGCAGTCGGGGGTGCGTGGCACGTCTGCTTGTGTTTGGGAGACACTCGCTGCAGCCCCACCGCTGAGTAAAATGGGGGTGTAAATGAGCTAGGAAGGTGAGGCTCGCTGAGGAAGGAGGAAGAAAGGAGTTTTGTTTTTTTTTTTAAGACAGAGTCCCATTTTGTCACCTTCGGTAGAGTGCTGTGGCCTCATAGCTCACAGCAACCTCAAACTCTTGGGCTCAAGCAATTCTCTTGCCTCAGCCTCCAGAGTAGCTGGGACAACAGGCGCTTGCCACAACAGTGGTGAAAAGTCAGCGTCAGAGCTGCAGGACTCCTCTGGCTCTGCCCTCCCGGCCTAGACAGGCAGCAACTGGCTGCACAATCAGGGGGCGTGCAGTGTGTGGGCAACGGTGACGCTGGAGTTGCTTTGCCTGTGTTTCTGAAGGCCTTTGGCCATATTCTCCTGTATAGACCTGTTATGGACTGAATTGTGTCCCTCTAAAATTCCTATGTTGAAGTCCTAACCTCCAGTACCTTAGAATTTGGCTGTATTTGGAGATAAGGCCTTTGTTGTTTTTGTTGGGGGGAGGGGTGTTTTGTTTTTTAATAAGATAAGGCCTTTAAAGAGGTGATCAAGGGCTGGGCGAGGTGGCTCCTGTTTATAATCCTAGCACCTGGGGAGGCAGAGGCAGGTGGATTGCCTGAGCTCACAAGTTCGAGACCAGCCTGAGCCAGAGTGAGACATCTCTAATAGCTGGGCATTGTGGCAGGTCCCTGTAGTCCCAGCTCCTTGGGAGGCTGAGACAAGACAATTGATTTAGCCCAAGAGTTTGAGGTTGCCGTGAGCTATGATGCCAGCGCACTCAAGCAATTCTCTTGCCTGACAAAGTGAGACTCTGTCTCAAACAAACAAACAAAAAGAAGCGATCAGGTTAAAAGGAGGCTAGAAAGGTTGGCCCTAATCCAATCTACTGGTGTCCCTATAAGAGGAAATGGGAGACACAAGGGAGACACGAAGGCCCATATGCACAGAGAGAAGACCAGGGGAAGAGGCGGCAAGGAGGCCACCATCTGCAAGCCAAGGAAAGAGGCCTTGGAAGAAACCAACTCTGCCGACACCTTGATCTTGGACTTCTAAAGCCTCCAGAATAAATAAATTCTTATTGTAAACCATAGACTGGTGGTAGTTTGTTATGTTAGACCTGGAAAACTCATGTTTCCTTCCCTCTTGGGAAGAAGGTGGAAACGGTCGATTGTGGCTAACGCTTGTTCTCAGTAAGTCACACCACTGATGATGTATTCCTTTTTCAGAAAGCTACATTTCTCAGAATGGCAGGAGTTCCTCCCTCCAAGGCTCCTACAAGAAAAACCTTTGTCTCCATGTGCTGCTTGCTGCTCCATGTTATTTTTTTATTATTTATTTATTTATTTAATTTTTTTTTTGAGACAGAGTCTCACTCTGTCATCCTGGGTAGAGTGCTGTGGTGTCATAGCTCACAGCAACCTCAAACTCTTATGATCCTCCTCCCTCATCCTCCCAAGTAGCTGGGACTATAGGTGCCCACCACAACGCCTAACTAATTTTTCTGTTTTTAGTAAAGATGGAGTCTAGCACTTGCTCAGGCTAGTCTCGAACTCCTGAGCTCAAGGGATCTTTCCACCTTAGCCTCCCAGAGTGCTTGGATTACAGGTGTGAACCACTGCGCCTGGATTGCTTCATGTTTTTACAGTACAGAGAGAGTCCTGCCCACTGTATTTATAAATTCATAAGGTCACAAGCTTGAGATGCCAGCGTTACTAAGTTGCCATCAAATGCTGGGCCCTTCCCCATCCCTACATCAGAAACACTCACTACACAGAGATGCAGAGGGCTCAGATCAACTTGGATATATGCCCTTCTTTCCCCAAGCAGAGGGCAGACACTGCATGGAAATAAGTCTCGGCTGAGTCCTATGTCTGAGTAGGCAGTGAAGAGCCTCAGCAGGTCTGTCTCCAGGTGCATTCTTACCTCACTGCTTGTTGCACAAAAACCAAGAAACAGGCTTGGCCTGGAGAAGGGTTTTGATAGGAGTTGTCCTGTCTTCAGTATTGGAATTTTTCCTTTATGCCCAAAGGCCAGGAGCCTTTGCCCAGAACTGTCTTTAGAGCTTCCTGCTCTGGAAAAGCTTCCAATTCACCAAGCTCAGGGTTCCAGAACCCGGACCCCCCCCAAATCTCAGCTGGGAACCAGACGTCTAGGCCTGTGTTCTGGAAGTCCCATCCAGAAACAGGCTGGGCTGCTCCTCCTCCCCTCCATATTCCCAGTGTCCCTTCCACAGGCCATAGCAGCTTGAGTGGGTACATGGGTGCCTCAGGCAGACATCACTCTTGTCCGAGCTTGGGGCCTTTTGGTATCTTTTCACAAGGGCCATCCACCGAGCCCCTTACCTTTCATGAGGATCTCTTCTGTCAGCAGGATGCCATAGAACTGACACAGCTTACAGCATTCCAGGTAGACCAGAAAGTCGTCCCTGCGGACTATGCCAATGAGCATGTTCATCTCCCCGCGGATGGTGGACGGCAGGCAGTGCTCGTCCAAGCGCCTATTTCCACAGCGCACCAGGCGGCACCGCTCCATGAACTGGATCGTGGGCATGGGGAGCTGCAAGAGAGCAGAGGGGGACTTACCCTTCCCCGCCCCATGTTGTCCTCGGGGACTTCCTGCGAGGCCGTCCTGAAAGGCAAACCGTGCACAGTGGGGCTGCAGTTCAGGTTCTGAAGTCAATGACTCAGCAGAGAATTCACACATGGTCAAGGTCATCCCTGATGAGACCTTAACTGGCCAGCGTGCGGGGTTCTGCGTACACAGCCCTGTACACGGATGTGCACACACACTTGTGTGATAATGTGCAGTGGGACACAGTACACAGGTTGTAGTGGCAACCTACTGAAAATGGCATCCAAGTGTTTGGCTGCGTGGGCATTAAAATTAGGAGCAGCCATCTGTGACCTTGATGTGGAAGCCTGTGCTAAGGTAGAAGGGTCTGGGGAGCATGTAACCACTTTTATTAGTCAATGCCTGCTGCTGCTGCTGCTTTAGGGAATAAAAATCTACTTTTTAAAGCCTCTAACAACAGAATCAGTAAAGTGCAGCACAGAGGCCAAATCTGGCCCACCACCTGTTTTTATAAATAAAGTTTTGTTGGCACTCGGCCACCCTCATTTGTTTAGGTATCTCTGGCTGCTTATGCTACAGCCGCAGAGCTGAGTGGTTGTGACAGAGACCATATAACCCACAAAGCCTAAAGTGTTTACTATCTGCTTCTTTACAGAGCAACTGTAACATTTGGGTTTTCT
Source organism: Loris lydekkerianus (assembly GCA_963574355.1). NCBI lineage: Eukaryota > Metazoa > Chordata > Mammalia > Primates > Lorisidae > Loris > Loris lydekkerianus. Next base: position 1,660 of record CAUYPK010035859.1, on the reverse strand, counting down.
TATTAGGCAGTTTACTCAAATCTTAGTTGATAACAGCACTTAACCAATATCTACCATTTTATTATATGTATATTGCATATGCAAATATGTATTTACATCTTATATATTTATACATAGTAACGTGTCTGCCTCCCTGACTAGACTGTCAGCTTCCTGGGACAGGGACTGTATCCTTCACTACAGCATCCTGAAGAGGGCCTGGCACATCAGAGGCTCTCAATAAATATTTATGGGATAAACTAAGTCACTCAGTCCTTTCTTCCTTCCTTCACTTGCCATAAAATGAAGGGTCTACACAGGGGTCCTCAAACTACGGCCCGCGGGCCACATGAGGCGGTGTGATTGTATTTGTTCCCATGTTGTTTTTTCACTTCAAAATAAGACATGTGCAGTGTGCATAGAAATTTGTTCATAGATTTTTTGTTTTTTTTTTAAACTATAGTCCGGCCCTCCAACGGTCTAAGGGACAGTGAACTGGCTTCCTGTTTAAAAAGTTTGAGGACCTCTATTTCTGGAGGGTCTACTCCATGTCAGGCCCTATGCCAGGCACATGAATTCCACCTGCAATGAAGATGCAGGGCTGGTCTCAGGAAGAAAAGTAATTAAAGAATAGGAAAGCCAGCTGGTTTTATGTTGTTACTCCTAGCACTCTGGTAGGGTAAGGTGGGTGGATTGTTTCAGCTCAGCAGTTTGAGACCAGGCTAAGCAAAAGCAAGACCCTGTCTCTACTAAAAATAGAAAAACTAGCTGGGCATGGGGCAGGCATCTATAATCCCAGCTACTTGGGAGGTGGAGGTAAGAAGAGGGCTTGAACCCAGGTGATACCATGGCACTCTACCCAGGGAGACAGAGACTCTGTCTCAAAAAAAAAAAAAGGGGAAAGGGGCACTTGATACTTTCAGAAATGTGATATCTCTCTCTCTCTTTTTTACTTTTTTTCTTTTTTTTTTTTTTCTGTTTTTGGCTGGGGCTGGGTTTGAACCCACCACCTCTGGCATATGGGGCCGGCGCCCTACTCCTTTGAGCCATAGGTACCACCTTCTTTTTTTCTTTTTTAAGAGACAAGATCTTACTCTATCACTAGACCGGAGTGCAGTGGCATCATCATAGCTTATTTCAGCCTCAAACTCCTAGGCTCAAACCATCCTCCCGCCTCCGTCTCCTAAGTAGCTGGGACTACAGGTGCACCACCGCATCTGGCTAATTTTTCTCATTCTTTAGAGATAGGGTCTGACTATGTTGCCCAGGCTGGTCTTGAACTCCTGACCTCAAGTGATCCTCCTTCCTCAGCCTGCCGAGTCACTGGGATTATAGGATCCAGCCACTATGCCCAGCAGAAATGTGATCTTATTATATTTCATCTTCACAAAAACCTTGTAAGGCAGACATTATTCTTATACAGACTGAAGAGCGAGAGGTGAGAACCCCCTCACAATAGGTTCCTTCGGCCAGCAGGTGTTGCCACTGTGCTGTTTTGAACCCCAGCTGGCCCAGTGCCCTCCCAGGGCTGGTAGGATACCTTTGGGTGCTGCCTCCGATTGCGGTACCATTTGCCTGCCTCCTCCATCTCCTCCATGGTCATGGGCCGTGACTCCATGTATGTGTCAACCATGGGCACCGTTAGCAGGTCCATCTCGGGAGACAGTGAGTCTGAATCTGC
>CAUYPK010035858.1:0-34635 GCA_963574355.1 Loris lydekkerianus | reverse complement strand
GGGGGGGGGGTGGGGGTCGGGGGGGGGCGTGGGGGGGGGGGGGGGGGGGGGGTGGGGGGGGCGGGGCTCGTGTACGGGTGGGGCGCGGTGGGGCGGGAGGGGGTGGGAAGGGAGTGGAGATAGGACAGGAGGGGAGTGGGGTGGGGCGTGGCTGAATGGAGGGTGGGGCGTGGGGGTGTGGAGTGGGGGGTGAGGGCGGGAGGGGCATGGGTGGGAGGGGTATGGGGCAGGAATGGGTAGGGCATGGGTGGGAGGGGTACAGGGTGTGGACAAGAGGGGCGTGGGCAGGAGGGGCGTGGGTGGGAGGGGTGCAGGGTGAGGGCGGGAGGGGCGTGGATGGGTGGAGCATAGGGGGTGTGGACTGCGGGGTGAGGGCGGGAGGGGTGCGGGGCAGGGGTGAGTGGGAGGGGTGAATACCGTGCAGTACCTGCCCTCCCACTTGTAGGGACATCTCTGTTAGTACCACCGCCAGTGCTGCGCCCACTATTCCCATTCCTCTATCTTCTGGGGTCCAGTATCCACTGTGTCCACGTCTTTTCTAGATTTTCCGTGTGAGGAAACTGAGATCTGCTCAGCAGGAGGCTGAGTTCAGACCACACTGGGTCCTTGACAACTGGAGTAAGTTCGTTCCACTGAATCACTCTTACAAAGTCCAAAGTCCAATAGCTTAAATCTAGCCTACTGAATATGGATTTTGGCTAAAAATGAAATAAACACTGAATATTTCTCAAGTCACTAAAGAAGAGAAACATTGACATGTAATATCACAGTTAAAAATTCAGTTTTTAAAATACATGTTTAACAGTGATATTGAGGAGTAATTTACATAACATTTGCCCACTGCAGATGTTAGTTTCAATTATTTTTAGTAAACATATGCAGCCATGCCCTCATCACTGCTCTGCTTTTAGAACATTTCCATCATCAAAGTCCTGCTCTGCCCCATCGGTGATTCCAGCCCCACCCCAGCTTTTGCCTTTTCTAGAAATGTGACAAAAATGGAATTGCTCTACAAGTGGCCTTTTGTTTCTGGCTTCTGTGATTTAGCATAATGTTTTCAAGGTTTATACACATTGCAGCCTCTATCAGTATTTTGCTCCTTTTTTATTACTGAACATCAATGGTATTCTATTGTATAAATGCACCACATTTTGTTTGTCACTCACTAGCTGAAGAACGTGTGGGCTGCTTCCATTTTTGGCATCACTAATAATGATGCCTTGAGTATCTGCATACATGTCTTTCTGTGGACATGTATTTTCATTTCTTTTGCATAAATACCTAGGAACAGAGCTATTGGCTCATATGGTAAATTTGTGTTTACTTTTTAAAGAAATTGTCGATCTTTCACCAAAGTGGCTGCACCATTTTACATTCTTATCAGAAATGTATGAGGATTTCAAATTCCCTACATCTTCACCAACATTTAGTGCTGTTAATTTTTTGGTTTGGGTGGTTTTTTTGTTTGTTTGTTTGTATTTTTAATTATAGCCATTCTGTTGGATGTCTTACTGTGGTTTTAGTTTGCTTTAGAATATTCCACAACACTGAGGAATATTTACCATATAATATTAAGTAAAGCAAAATTCAACACTGTGTGCACAAAAAGGACCTCGCACATACGTGAGCCCTGTACATATAAAGAGGCTTTAAAAAAATCAAAATATTGACAAAAATATGACAGCAATTTTTCTTTACTCTTAACTGTAAATTTTTATAAGAGTAAATATCTAATAAAATGTATTTTAGAAATTTAAAATACTATTCAAACACAGAGAATTATAGTTTGCAAGTCACTGAGAGTTAGGATTTAAGTACCCAAGCCTCAGCTAAAGTCATGCTTCCCTAAAGTACGCTTCTGAGACCCTTCAGCCAAGGACAAAGTCCAGGCCAAATCCAACTTATTGTCTATTTCTGTATTATCTACAAGCTTACAAATGGTTTTTACATATTTAAATGATCGGGGGGGGGGAATCAAAAGAAGAATCATATGTTACATCACATGTAACATTTTATGAAATTCAAATTTAATTTCTATAAACTTTTGTTGGAATAGAGCCATGCTCATTTGTTTACAAATTATCTATGGCTGTTTCTTGCCATTACAACAGAGTGATATAGTTGCAACAAAGTCTAGACGGCTGGCAGAACCTAAAATCTTTATTACCTGGGCCTGAACCTTTGCAGACAAAGTTTGCTGATTTCTGAATTCCCATCCCTGCAGTAATTTTTCATTAGCCACTCTTTGTATTATTTCATATTTATATATTTTTTCTAAAACTTTAAGATTGGTAGTGGACAGACATAATATCAAAAACTTTTGGCTAGATACAGACAGTGGCCCAAGACTGTAATCCTAATGCTTTGGGAAGCTGGGGCAGGAGCATCACTTGAGGCCTGGAGTTCCAGACTAACCTGAGCCATGGAAGACCCCACATTTACAAAAAACTTAACAAAAAAAAATTAGTCGGGCAATACCTGTAGTGCCAGCTACTTGCCCAGAAAGCTGAGGTAGGAGGATCACTTAAGTCCAAGAGTTCAAAGCTGCAGTGCACTATGATGATGCCACTGCACTCTAGTCCAGGGGACAGAGGGAGATTCAAACCTTTCAAAGCACTATTTTAAATCATAAACCTTTATTTCTCTGCCTGGAACCTAGTAGGCCCTCAAGGCTTATTGAACAAATAAACGGACACATGCATAGGTGCGTAGGTGCATGGATGAGTAGATGTACATATGGAATCAGCATTTATTAGGGCTGACTGTGGGTTAAGAGTGACAGCAAGTCCCAATGTGGACTGAACGAGAACAAGGAAAGATCTGACCCCAGGAAATCTCTAAGTAAGACCATGGAAATGAACCAGGACCTCACAAAAGAAAAAATAGAAATGACAAAGAAAAAGTAAGAAAAAGGTGTTTAACATGACCAGTGAATCAAAAGCATGTAAGCTTAAACAATAATAATAGTTTCCATTTAACCTAGAAAATAGTCAAGTATTCAAAAAATAAGAATAATAACATAGTATCAGATCAGGAAAAGGAAAAAGCATTTTTTTTTTTTTTTTTTTTGACAGAGTCTCTGTTGCTGGGTTAGGGTGCCCTGCCCTCATCATAGCTCAGAGCAACCTCAAACTCCCAGGCTTAAGTGATCCTCCTCCCTCAGCCACCCGAGTAGGTGAGACTACAGGCGCCCACCAAAACACTGGCTAGTTTTTCTCTTTTTAGTAGAAATGAGTCTTTCTCTTGCTTGGGCTGTCTCAAACTCCTGAGCTCAAGGGATCATCCCACCTCATCCTCCCAGAGTGTGAAGATTACAGGCATGAGACACCTCTCCAAAATGAAAAAGCCACTTTCTTTCCAAGTAACACAGAGGGGTAGACATTTCCCCAGCCTCTATTATAAGCACAATGGTTGTATTAATATTTCTCGAAACACTTGAACCTTTGATCCAGTAATTCCATTTATGGCCAAGAAAATAATCAGAGATATACACCAAAATTTACTGGTAATCAGAGCATAGTTTATACTAGAAAAAGCAGAGAAGGGGGGGACCACTAATGTCCCACCACAGGGAGTAACAACATTGTGCCCCAATCACAGACACCACAAAGTTGTGCAATTATGTGAACCGCTGAGCACCCTCCACGCTAAGCAGAGAGCCGCTGGCCACAGCCACCAGTGAACCCCCAGCACCCTGCACACCGGGCAGAGAGCCGCTGGGCACAGCTGCCAGTGAACCTCTGAGCACCCTGCATGCTGGGCAGAGAGCCGCTCACCACAGCTGCCAGTGAACCACTGAGCACCCTGCACGCCGGGCAGAGAGCCACTCGCCACCGCCACCAGTGAAACACTGAGCACCCTGCACACCGGGCAGAGAGCCGCTCACCACAGGTGCCAGTGAACCACTGAGCACCCTGCACACCGGGCAGAGAGCCACTGGCCACAGCCACCAGTGAACCTCTGAGCACCCTGCATGCTGGGCAGAGAGCCACTCACCACACCTGCCAGTGAACCACTGAGCACCCTGCACACCGGGCAGAGAGCCACTCGCCACAGCTGCCAGTGAACCTCTGAGCACCCTGCATGCTAGGCAGAGAGCCACTCGCCACAGCCACCAGTGAAACACTGAGCACCCTGCACACCGGGCAGAGAGCCGCTCACCACAGCTGCCAGTAAACCACTGAGCACCCTGCACACCGGGCAGAGAGCCGCTCGCCACAGCTTCCATTGAACCGCTGAGCACCCTGCATGCTGGGCGGAGCCCTCACCACAGACTCCAGTGAACCACTGAGCGCCCTGCACACCGGGCAGAGAGCCGCTCACCACAGCCACCAGTGAACCACTGAGAACCCTGCACACCGGGCAGAGAGCCGCTCGCCACAGCTGCCAGTGAACCGCTGAGCACCCTGCATGCTGGGCAGAGCCCTCACCACAGACGCCAGTGAAACACTGAGCACCCTGCACACTGGGCAGAGAGCCGCTCACCACAGCCACCAGTGAACCACTGAGCACCCTGCATGCCGGGCAGAGCCCTCACCACAGACGCCTTTGGGGTGCAGGAGCAAGTTATAACATCAATGTCCATTTTATAACTGGATATTTACATAGAAAAATTTTGATTAATGTAAGTGAAAATAATTGTTCTCCTTTTTCTTTTTTCTCTGTTCTTTTCTCATTTTCTACAATGAACACATAAGTTTCCATTTTTTATAACAAAAAGGATTAAATATATCTTAATAAAACTGATGACTTCAGGATACTTATACAGGTGGAATAAAAGAATTAATTAAAATAATTAATGATCAATCAATTCATTCAAGCAAACTAGGTTGTGAGCTCTTATATACACAGACCTGTCCTAGCTCATTCAACCATCCACTAATTGCCATACCCGGTTCCATGCTATGCTGTCATCAGAAAACAAAACAGAAAACCCTGCCCTCAGAAAGCTTCCATTCTAGGCTCCAGCACTCTGTACTCCCACATGAGGTTGTCCTGCCAAAAGGATTCACTGGCAAGCTCCCCAGTAGACTTTCCAAGTGCTTTTACAATCACATGCACAGAAAATATAAGCTAAATATGGCTTCTCACAAAATTGCCTAGTGTACAAAGTGGGGTAAATCTGGAATACCAAAATCCAGGATGAGGACACAGGTCCCTGGGACAATTCTGATCCAGTCCTCAGCCACATGGGGGTGGGGGTGGGGGAGCTGCCAGATAGTATTTCTTGAATACCTGGGCTTCAGTTACTGGAACCAGCTGGGACTTTTCTTAAGCTACATTTTCCTTTGGCAAAACTTCCTGGCAGCTGAAGCTGCCTGTTCAGTATCACGCCACAGAGAAATGACTTTCTGTTTTCCTCATAACTGTGGATGCTGCTGCTTTTTCAGGCCAGGGAAACCCAGGGCCTGGTATTCAGCTTATGTAATAACGAGCTCCCCACTGAGGTAACCCACTAAGAGATCTGCACTCAGTTTCAGAAGACAGATTCTTCTCTTTTTGGACCAGAGTTGTTCATAAAGTACTGACTCAAAATAAGTACACACGGGTGCTTTTGGTCTCCCAGAAGTCCTGAATAACTAAATACATCGACTCACTATGATTTTTTTCCAAATGCGGCAGTGAAAAGTTTTGGCAGTTTCCAATGGATACCAAATACTATCAACCATCAGCAATTGTAAGGGTCTTTGAAATGAAAACCACAAACATTATGCGTGCCTGCCAGGTGGAAGTCATTCCTGACACACGCAAAGTGGGTGTACTCATTCCGGTGTTCAGACCTCACCACCATCACTGCCTCCCTGGGTGAACCTGAGAGACAAGGAAGTTGACTTTGTGAAGTCCATCAAAAAAATAAGGCTGATGATACCATGGTTAAGTGTGAGGACTGTGCAAAGCTCCTTGCTCTGATCCAGACACAATCTAAATTCTTAATACAAGGCACTTCCAGTGCTATTCACCCAGCTCCCCCACATCCCCACCTTATAATCTTAACATAAAAAGGCCCACTTGGATGGAAAGTGAACACAGAGGTTTTGTCCATCCCCTGCTCCCAGTAGGACCACCAGCAAGCATAGCTTTCTAGAAAGGAAAAATGTGTAATGGAGAGAAGATTTCTACCCACGATTTGGAGAAAGAGCTTAGGTGCCAGAGATCTGAATTCAGGCCCTGTCTCTGCTACTTCCTAGCTACACCACTCACACCGAATATCTTCATTCCTCATCTGTTGCCCCATCTGTGTAACAGCCATAAAAACAATACCTGTCCTACATCAAAGGCTCCTTGTAAGCATCATCACCACACAGACAGTCAGAACAGGGGAAGCGTCCAGACCCTTACCTGGCCTTTGTATTTTACGGCCCGCCTCTGGTGTGTTCATTCTTGTATCCACATGCTCCCCAAGGCCCATAAAAGAACTACCTGCAACTAAACTCAAAATTCACTCAAACCTTACAGCAGAAATGAGGGCAAGGTAGCAGAGAAGAAAAAGAAGGCAAAATTAATTCACTCTTTCTCCATGCTAGACTAGGATTTCAGTTCTGCTGGGGCAATTTTCCTTCTCCTAATCTCCTGATAGTCCTCTGTAAACTAAAAACAAAACAAAAAACAGCAAAAGCCTTCACCGGTGCAATTACAACCACGTCCACCTCACTGAACACTGTTCCTTTGTGGCCTGCAGCAGTACAGGGATAGATTTCATTAAATAGCCAAACAAGTGTGTAGAAAAATACAACCAGACAGTAGGGGCTGCAGGTGGCAGGGCAGCCACCAACCTCCTCACAAGCCTTGCATGGATCACAAAGCATCACAATGGTGTCAAGTGTGTCACCCAGCTTAGCAGTTCCACCCTGGAGTCTTCCGGGACTTGAACTTCAAACCAAGAGACATTTTGATATCTTATCAAGAACATTTTACCAAACAAGCTGGAACTTTTGGCTTAGTAAGTTTATTGTCTTTGCCTTATTAAGAGAAAGATGAGTTTTAGGGTTCAACCAGGCATCTACATGCCTATGTCATGTTGGTAAGATGCTTTCTGAACTGGATCATTCCACATGTCCAAATTCTATTCATATTTCAAGGTCTACCTCAGTTACCCCATTCCCTACTTATAAGAGATAACTTTTATTGCCAACTGCTACTAGGAATTACTGTGTTAGGAGATTTGTGCATGTTATGAAAACTTCATTCTCACAATGAAACTTCACGCAGGTATTAATAACTCCACTTTTGGGTGAAAATGTGAGGACTAAAGAGGCCATGGCACACGGGGCTGAGTGCAGCAGTGATACCGCGGCCTGGTGCACACCCAGGCACCTTCTACTCCCCAACTCAGCTCTTACAGAAGGGATTCTCCTCCTGCTGATCTCTCTTGTGACCCCATCTATGCCATGTCTTGGTTCTCAGCAGGTCCTTTTCATATGCACACGCCTTGACCACTTAAGAAAATTAAACTCAAAGATGGAGACTTCACCTCTTTCATGTTTACATGGATGGAGCTGGAGCATATTCTTCTTAGTAAAGTATCTCAAGAATGGAAGAAAAAGTATCCAATATACTCAGCACTATTATGAAACTAATTTATGGCTTTCATATGAAAGCTATAACCCAATTATAACCTAAGAATATGGGGAAAGGCGAAAGGGAAGGGAGGGAAGAGGGTAAGATAGGCAGAGGGAGGGTAATTGGTGGGACCACACCTACAGTGCATCTTACGAGGGTGCATGTGAAACTTACTAAATGTAGAATATAAATGTCTTAACACAATAACTAAGAAAATGCCAGGAAGGCTATGTTAACCTGTGTGATGAAAATTTGTCAAATGGTATATAAAACCATGTATGGTGAAAAAAATAAACATTTATTATGTAAATGTGGAAAAAAAAAAAAAGAAAGAAAAGAAAATTAAACTCTGCCCATGCCTTTTCTTTCTGACCTTTACAGCGACTACTGCAGGAAGGCCCAGCATTTAGGACGCTTAGGGTTTGCTCAGAGTCACCGCCAACACTGAAGCAGGCTCAAGCACAAACGTGCCAAAAAGTATATTGGTCTACTGACCCCTTACAAAAGGAACGCACCTGTGCCTGCCCCCATATATCACCTTCTTTGCCAGGAAGAAAAGGTGTCGTGTTTAGTGGTCAAAGAAGAGTGCAGGTGATCCAAACATTAAAAAAGTAACAAACCCAGAGTGTGTGTGTGTGTGTGTGTGTGTGTGTGTATAAGTGTATTTTCTTTTTAATGCTGTAAAAAGATGTGAATCTATCATGAGAAACCCCAAAAACTACAGGAACTTTCTGTGACAATCTGGAAAGAGTAGAACTTCTCCCCCTGCCCTGCAGACTGTGTGATGAAGATCCTCAGGAGAAATATCTAATCTCAGACAATCTTTGGAAGGTCCTGATAGCCTGCAACTTCTGGGACTTTAGCAATTTTGCCTTATTAGTATTATTCCCTTTCTGGGATCTCCCATCCAGACCCTGGAACAGAAATACAAGAAAGCATAAGTTGAAATGCAGAGAAATCACACCACAGTCTCCGCACACCAGTGAAAATCCCAGCTGAGGCAGTTAACCTCTCTAAGGCGTAGTTTGCTCCTCTATAAATTGGGAATGTTGAAAAGATAGATAAAGTTAATAAAGCAGTTAGTACTGTGCCTGGTACAGATAAGTGTGTATGACTAATAGGCTATTCCTTTTATATTTGCCATCAGCATTACCACCACCATTTCCATCAGATCCTTTATAGGGCTTTATACAGGGAGGAGAAAAAAGTGCTCATTTGGGGCTGTAACCAAATAAAAGCAATTTTCCCTTTTTTCTAGAAACATGGTACTTTCCCTCTGGTTTTATAAATTACTTCCAGTCAGTCTGCCACCATCAGTCAAAGGAACAGAGGGTCAGAAGAGAAGGGTGTCCTGCCAAAGACAAACACATCTTGGGGGACACATGGGGACATTGGGGATAAAGCAAATAGAATAAAAAGACGATGGTTGAATAAATGAGTGTTCACCATACAATTCCTTCAACTTTTCAATCTGTCTGACATTTTTATGATATGGTATCTGAAGGACAAAAGTATAGTTCTGTGCCGATTCCACCAAAGAGCCAACCCTATGGAAACCCCTTGTAAAGAAAGGGGGGTCTTCGGGAGGCTGAGGCGAGAGAACCACCTAGGCCCATGAGCTGGAGGTTGCTGTGAGCTGTGACGCCACAGCACTCTACCGAGGGCGACAAAATAACTCTGTCTCTAAAAGAAAAAAAGAAAAGAAAAGAAAGAAAGAGGGGTCTAATTTGGTTAGAAACCTCTAAAAACCCTCCAAGTTTCATTTTAGGCAAATTTTCTAACCTCTCTTCAAAAATTCAAATCCTTTCCTTCCCCAGACCCCTATTTGGGTATAGATACAACATACAGAAAGGGAAAGAACTTTTCCAAGCAACAGACCTCGGTTCTAACCCCAGCTCCGATACTCACTGCAGATAACTTAATCTCTTTGCACCGTAATAATCTCATCCTCATACATAGCTCATGGGGCTACTGTAAAGATGAGGACAAGTGTACATAAAGTGCCTCACCCACAACTTAGAAAGCACTATGATAGAACACAACAGCACTTCAGTCACTGAGTGAGGTCCGTGAAGACCTCTGTGATTCTCCACAGGCCTCTGGGGGTGGGTGGCTCCCAATATTGCCAAAAGGGAGATAGTCGGACGCACCAGGCCTTAGAACAGGACGTCCCACCAACCAGCCCAGCTCAGCCTCCAAAACTGTCTTAAGAGTCTAGAGAAAAGTAACCCAAACAAATGATACTGAGACAAGAAAACAGAGCTCTGCCCTCCTTCTAACCCTTCTCCAGTATGAAACCCAACAACGGCCCTTGGATTTCAGTGAGAAAGCTCTGCTGTGCTTCCCTGCACCCCTGCGCTTCCCTGCACCCCTGCAGCCACCCAAGCTCCATTCTAAACAGGGATGGTCTCTTGAACACAGTCTTGCTTTACGTCCACACCAGAGCACACTAATGACACTGTCCTGACCTTGGTCTTTTGCCAAAGAGCACATGGTGCCACTACTTGTGGAACTTCCAACAGGAAATTAAGTAACTGCCCTGCTGGAAATAGGAACCAATTTACAGTGGTCAAAACTGAATCTTCTGAAATACAGGCATGGTCTACACGTATCAAGCACGAAGAACATTTGAGGAAGGAGATGGGGGGAAATTTAAGTTAAAACTCAACAAAGTCTTCAAGAGAGACATTGAAAATGGGCCTTTCTCCCCTCTGCCCCAGGGTTAGCCTCCTTGTAGATAGTAACCTCAGGGTGTTTACAAGGCCCTGCCCTGGGAAGTATTAACTGCCGAAACCTCAGACAGAACAGCATTACGGCAAAAAATTCAAAAGCACAACCCAGCAGGAAATGTAAAAACTCTGGTTTCCTTCCAGAAGATAGCTCCGCATTCTACCCACCACATTATACAATATGTATTTAGAAGCCTTCTTGTACTTTAGAGCTTTCCTCTTATATACGCAGAGAAGAGCGATGCTCTGACAACTGTGTAAAGCTTAGTGAGGTCGATGACAATCCATCTGTCCCCTCCTTTGTACTCAGTGCCCAGCATAGCGCCCGGCATACAGCGGACTCAGTCAGCGAGGCCAGCACAATGCTGGGCACACAGTGGACTTGGTAGGCGAGGCCAGCACAATGCCGGGCACACAGCGGACTTGGTCGGCGAGGCCAACACAATGCCCGGCACACAGCGGACTCAGTCAGCGAGGCCAGCACAATGCTGGGCACACAGTGGACTCAGTCAGCAAGGCCAGTGCAGTGCCCGGCACACAGTGGACTCGGTCAATCTATTTTAAGGTTAGGTACTTTTCCTTAAAATATAAAAGACAACCAAACTTCAAGGTTCCTTCTGTGGTCAAGATGGCCGTCACATGCTATGCAGGACACTAGACAGAGCCTTCCAGGACCACAGCTTTCCAGGACCACAGCTGCACAGAACACCCCCTGCCGTCCACACAGGGCAGCAGGGAGACACCTGCTGTGGACTGAGTCTGTGCCCTCGGCAGGTGCAAGGTTCTTCCTTAGATCACCACATGCAGCTCTCACAACAAGGCCGGTAGGGACTCTCAACCTCCTTTGGCAGATGATGTGGATGCTCAAGGAGGTTCGTAAGGTCGGTGAGATAGAGGTCGCCATGTGCCCATCTCTCTCTGCTCCTCCTCCTCCTCCTGTGAGGTGCACTTCATGAGCCCCAAGCCACTGACAGAGAAACCCATATGGGTGAAGCCCATTAAATCACTCTCCTCAGACCTGAAACCCACTTGCAGGCCTGTTTTCTTCTCAGGGGCTGGTAACACATCTCTCTAGTGATGGAAGTGATTTAAGGGATGTCCAGCAGCAAAGGGTACAGTACAAACATTTAGTTCTTGTCAAAATAGCTAATAAAGTACAGCCCGAGACCAGCTTCACAGACAGCCTTTGTGGACTCTACCCAGGCCCCAGGGTGGTAATCACTCTCCGGGAACCCCAATATTATGGTGTGGCAGCCCCACCCAGCCAGGTGACTACAGTGCACATCCCCAGTCCCTGGATGGTCCAGGGGAGGGTCACCCAAGAAGCTTTTCCAAGTGGGCAGGTCTCCCTACCCCAGGAAGGGCCGTCTGTGTCGGTGGGCCCTGGGCAGGGCCTGGCACATGTGATGACAGCAGGTCCCCAGGGGATGCCATGCTCACCACTGGTGTAGAGTCTCAAATTTACCCTCAGACAAGCTCTGCCATTCCACCTGCACTCAGGGAGGGGCTGAGATCACCCTTCTGAGTCACAAAGCAAGCCCATAAAAGGAACTGCTTTGAAAGTTTAACGCATCTCACCTCCGAAGGTAGTGTTAGCAGAACTGGTTTCATCATCTTACACGAAGAAGTATATTATTAGACACACACACTCTCCTGTTTTTCTTTCATGAACACTCAAACGAAAACAGAAAAAAAAAAAAAAAAAATCCTAGCGCTGTGTTCCACAGGGAGACAACATACAAGGGTTAGGTATTTTTCCTTAATACAAAATTACAGGCCACCATCTAAAATACAAAAGACAACCAAACTTCAAAAACGACAGAACTGCTTATCCAAAAATGTATATTTGAAGATCTAATGCTCTCAGATTAGCGTAATTACTGGTATCCCCAGCTCTGCTTTTTTCCATATCCAGAAAGCACTCCTCACTCAGAGGCTCTCACCAGCAGGAATTAAAGAAAGGAGCCCAGGAGCCGCAGGAACAGGGCTGCTGAAGGCCGTCGGGTGGTCTCAGCCAAAGGACCAGCCACCGACTCCACCACATCTGCACCAGCAAACACCATAGGCAGTAAGAGCGGACTAGTGCCCGGGGGCTTTTCTCCAAAAAGATCAAACCTGTAGATAAAAACAAAGTGAAAGGAAAAAGCCAGGCAGAGAGGGGACCTGGGCAGAACAGATCCAAACCCCCAGCTGGAGGCAAAAGAGGCATCCCAGCAAAATCTAGAAGCTCTAGGAGGTGGTATGAAGGTGCAGCTGCCCTGCCCCTGGGCAACCTGAACAGCTGTGCTCAGCTAGTCAGCTAAGAGTCACCTGGTCTGAGACTGGGATGCCCAACTTTGCTTTTCCTGTTGCCAGAGGGTGTGGAAGGTACCTGTGCCTCTCTGGCACTCCCAGCCAACTTCTTCCATAAAAACAAAAGCAGATGGACATTTCTTACCCCACAGGCCCCAGTGCCTGACTCCTCACAGCAAAAATGTTCACAGAAGCTAATTTACTCAGGTGCTGCTACCCCAGCAATCCAGCAGCACTGACAAACAGCAGTTCCAACACAAAACACAGAGGAGATAAACAGCTAATTGGTGACAGAATTGGGGTGGGGGTGCTGATTCTGGCTGCGGAAACTATGAACCAACCCACTGATGGGCAACTAAGTGGGACGGAAAATATAGCTCAGTGATCTTATGTGAATATATTTTCCCGAATAAAAGACACAAATATGATTTTTATCTAAAGCAACAAATATGTTTTCCTTTGTTTTTGTTGGACTTCTCCATCATCAATATAATTTCCACCATCCCTGATAAAAAGAGAAGTGTGTCTAATCGTCACACTAAAAGGTGTCCCAAAGGTCACCCAAACAGTTGCCATAGGTGGGGAAAATGGGAAATTGTACCTTAATGTACCTTTATTTACAAACTATTCATTACAGAATTACACAAAATATTTACAAAATATTCTCTACGTGTTGGCCACCTCTTTGCAAAATTTTATAATGAGTATTTTATAAATAAAGGTATATTCAGCTAACACTTCACTTTTGCCCTATACATGGCGGCTTCATAGGCAACATTTGGGACACCATGTAGTTTCCAGAGCCGTTCACTCAGTCCACAAAGCTTTGCCACAGATTGTCCACAAAGCTTTTTGCCACAGATTGTCCATCAGTAAAATTCCACAAATGCTTACTGAGCACCTACTCAGTGGCAGGCCCTGTGCTAGGTAGGGCCCATAAGGGTGCAAAGACGTGCATCAGCAGCGTTCTGTGCTGTGACACCTGTCTGTGCTGTGACAGCGACTTCCAACCAATGTGCCATGAGAGGGTCTTAGGTGCGCCACGGGAATTTTTAAAGATCACCAACTAAATTTTTTTCAAAAGAAGTTTAAAGCACAGTAAGTATATTCTTTTTTTTTTTTTTTAATTAAATCATAGCTGTGTACATTAATGCAATCATGGGGCACCATACACTGGTTTTATAGAACGTTTGACGCATTTTCATCACACTGGTTAACGTAGCCTTCCTGGCATTTTCTTAGTTATTGTGTTAAGACATTTACATTCCACATTTACTAAATTTCACATATACCCTTGTAAGATGCACTGCAGGCGAGCAGTGCCTATGGCTCAAGGAGTAGGGCGCTGGCCCCATATACTGGAGGTGGTGGGTTCAAACCCAGCCCCGGCCAAAAAACTGCAAAAAAAAAAAAAAAAAAAAGATGTACTGCAGGTGTAATCCCACCAATCACCCTCCCTCTGCCCATCCTCCCTCCCTCCCCTCCCTCTCCTCCTTCCCCCTATTCTTAGGTTATAACTGGGTTATAGGTTTCATGTGAAAGCCATAAATTAGTTTTATAGTAGGGCTGAGTACATTGGATACTTTTTCTTCCATTCTTGATATACTTTACTAAGAAGAATATGTTCCAGCTTTATCCGTGTAAACATGAAAGAGGTAAAGTCTCCATCTTTCTTTAAGGCTGCATAATATTCCATGGTGTACATATACCACAATTTATTAGTCCATTCATGGATCGATGGGCACTTGGGCTTTTTCCATGACTTAAGTGTGCCATGGAAGTTTAACTATTAGTTCAAGTGTACTGTGAGATGAAAAAGGTTAAAAAACACTGCTGTAACAGGTAAGGGCACAGACACACAGCCAACCGCGCTGGGCAGCTGTCTGTGTGAATCCATACAAGACATTTATTCGTGGACCTGGTATTCACTGGGCATCTACTGAGTGCTGGACACATGATTCTGAGTGAGGTGCTTTCAACTGGGCAGAAGGTTCCTGGGGAGGGCAGCATTTAAATGTGTATTATCATTTCATACAATATTGATAAACAAATGAAAATTCTCCAACTCCCTAAAACATACCCAAATTTGTCTTTCCAAAAGAAAAACATGCACCCTCACTTCGCTTTTCCCATAAAGCACAACTGAGTTGAATTTTGAGGACAGATTTTTTACATTACGCTTTCAATGATTAGTAACTTCATAGCTTCGAAAATTATGTAAATGGTTAGAAAGATATCAGAACCAATCTTTTTTCCCCCTCATTTTACTATTCTGTATCTTGAGACTCCCCCTCAAGACTAATATCTGCCTCTCTTATTTAAAAGGGGGCTGGGAGCACTTAATAGCTCTCAGAGGCAGTGGAAAGACTTTGCAACGAGAAACCCTTGCTTGGGCTCCCAGCTCAATCCCTTTCCAGCTGTGTGATCTGGACAAGTGACTCAGACTCTCTGGGCTCAGTTCCCTCATCTACAAACTAGGGTCAGTAATTTCTCCCTCACAGTGGCTGGCTATGAGAACCAAATGAGGTAATAAAAATAAAACACTTAATAGAGTGCTCGACACACATAAAGCTTCATAGATGGTAGTTATATCGTTAATAGCATTTTAAACACTCAAAGTTGTATTATGAGACATAATCCTTGTAAGTAACCCCTTAGAAGGGGGTCTGTAAGTACCACTGTTCCTACTTTATTTAAAGTAAAACTGCTCCCAAAAGTTGGTTGTCAAATTATATATGTTAAATAAAGGTTTCCTGTTTATTCATTCACCCATTCATTCATTCATTCTTTCAACCAAAACTTACTGAGCACCTCCAATGTCTCCAACCCTCCTGGAATTTATGATCTAGAATAGGGTTCAACAAAATGCTTCTATAAAAGGCCAGATAGTAAACATTTTAGCCTTGCAGGCCATATGGTCTCTGCTGCAACTACTCAGCTCCGGCACTGCCTCAGGGAGCAGTCCCAAACAGTGTGTAGGTGAACACAAGTGGACGCGGTCAGCAGAACTTCTCCAGGCCTGATTTGGCTGCTAGGCCTCAGTTTGCCAACTCCTGCTCTAAAAGACTCTGGTTTTACTTCCTGAAAGACTCCATCAGCTTATGAGAGTTGATCCCAGCCTATACTTAAAGAGGCTCTTCTTCCCACATCCACTGCCTGGGCCACTCAGACCCTTCCAGATCGAGTGTCTATCCTTGGAGAAGGACCCAATCAGGCCAGAGGGGAACAGAGCTGCAGCGGTCAGCACCATGAGAAACATCATCTCTAAGGCCTTCACTTCACAGATGAGAGGACTGCAGCCCAAAGAAAACCAGTGTCATCCACATCCCTGTTCACCAGGGAAAATCAGCAGAACTAGGGTTAAAAATGCACCTCAGTCCCCAAAGACCAGGGTCCTTCCCACCACACCAGTGTCCCTCTCCAGACAGAAATATGGAGGAATTTCCAATAAGTCCTATCAAAAACTTCTGTCCATAGAAACCTGCAGGATTTTGGCAAAAAAAAGACAGAACGCAAGCATCTCTTTGGCCAAATGGGGTTGTAACAACTCAATTCCCTAAGGAGACACAAAATCTTGATTTTATTCATTTATTTACTTTTTGAGACTGGGTCTCACTCTGTTACCCAAGCTGGAGTGCAGTAGCCTTGTCTCAGCTTGCTGCAACCTTAAACTCATGGGCTTAGTGATCCTCCCACCTCAGCCTCCTAAATAGTAGGACTACAGGTACATGTCACCATGACTGGATAATTTTATTACTTTTTAGAAGAGACGGAGTCTTGCTATGTTGGCCAGGCTGGTCTCGAACTCCTAGGCTCAAACAATCCACCCTCCCTCTTTAGACACCCAAGTGCTGAGACTACAGGCATGAGCACCACACTGTGACAAAAATTTTGACTTTAAAGTAGCCTAACCAGCTGTTCTGATTTCTCACAGTTAACTGCATGACAATTTTAGAGTCATTGCTCATTCACTCCTCTCCAGGAGGAGCTGAGCTCCTGGCCACTCTGAGTCTGGGCTCTTCCAGCACTGCCCCAGCTGTGAAAGGATGTGCGCTTCCTTCCATGAGCAGCCCACTTTAAAGGAAAAGGTGCTCAGAGCACACAGTGGTAATCAGATGAGCACAGACTTATCTTTTTGCCACTCTCCCTACCCCACGTCCACCCAAGTGAAGCCAAATTATTAACCTTAACCCCACAGTTTCCTACAGCTGGTGGATCTTCAGCTTCTCAGCACTGCCTGTCTCTCCTGGGGTCAGATTCCAGGCACAATCCAGGTCTCTGACACTCAGTGGGACCAAGGCGACACCAGACAATCCTGTGAGCCTGCGAGGTCCCATCCAGGAGCTCTGGCCTTTCCGCCGAGCATGTCTTTCTCTACTGTTCTCAGTTATTTTCCTGCAGAGAGGCTATTACTTCCTAAAAGACTGCGTTTAGAATCTGTAGACTGGCAGGTACATTAAGCCATTTGTGGTCCATCATTATTCCCCAAAACCCTTTCACCAGCAGAAGGAACTACTAGCCACCTCCCAAGGGCACCATCTGTTCCACACCTCTGCATCCCTGTACGTGCTGCTCCTCTCCCTGTCCTGCCCTTTCCTCCTCTTCCTGGCAATCACCTCCAAAGCCCTTCAATTTCATCTTTTCTCCAATGTGCTCAAGACAGCTAATCAGTCCCTCTTCTCCAAAACCACCACACTTTATACCATTATGGTGCTACATCACTTTATTTATACATGTTTGTCCCCTTTGCATCTATCAGTTCTTTAGAGGATGAAGTGTGTCTTTTCATATCCAGAACTCAGCACTGGGTCTGGACACATGGCTAAGTGGAGACATGAAGCACGTCTTCTACATAAAAGACTTGGCTAGATAATGCGGAAGGCATCTATAAAACAGAGAAAAGAGAAAGCTTTAGAATGTCCCCCAAAGTATCTCCTGTGGTTGTTTCCCAAGAAGCAACAATCTTTCCCCATATCAGTCCAAAGCTTTGTGACCAGATCCATTCACGTGCTGGTAATTTCCCAACACACCTATAAAGTGAACATAAGCACTAAATTCTCAAAATAAGTTTCTCCTTTCTTATTTGAATATGCTCTTCCTGAGCAGAACAACGCTTTCCTTCTCCTGCACAACAAACACCTGGGACCTGGGCGCACTGCCCACATCCAGCCTGTTTGCAAGGGCTGGCAATTTAAACCACTGATGCATTTTGTTTGTTTTATGAAAGTTCCCTGATAAAATGAGTTTGCTGGAATTGAACTCCGTGTACCTTCTTTGTCAGCATCTCAGAGCACCTTCTTTGATCTTCCTGTGTGCCTCGTGTTAAGAAAACCAAACGTCTGAAACGTTAAATGCCCAAAGTATTCTCGACTTCAGAAAGTTGAAGATGACTTTCGTTTACAAAGATTTTCTTACACCTATACTTTCAAGATCCCATACACATTGTCTCAAAATGAAAAAGACTCGTGATGAAATTTGGCCTGTCCACGGTCCCTCTGCATAGGTGCCGTACCAGAAGCAAGTTCAAGTCTTCCTAAGCTTCTTCCCTAGACACAGATAGGGGGGATGCCTGAACCCTAGACTTCTTTGAAACTCTCCATTCCTCAGGGTAACAAGAGTAATGCATGCATCCTACACAAAATGCTAATTCAAACAAAATTTGCAAGCAAAGCAGGTATTTCAGACTCATTGTCTTAGAATCTCTTTAGCTAAGAAATACAGAAGCATTCCCTCAAGACACCTCCTGTTTGTTGCTCTTCCAGGAAGACCTTTTGTCTTGTGCTCCAGCTTTGTTCTCAATACTGACCAGAGACATTCTCTGTGGCACTCAGCACACTATGGAACCTCACGAGTTCACCTATCCATCTCTCTTGAGGGCAGAGGGTTCAATGAGGAACCCGCGGTACCCGGTTTGGCTCATACAAGAAGCACATAGTAAGTACGTGCTGGAGCAGTAGTTCTCAACCTTCCTAATGCCACAGCCCTTTAATACAGTTCCTGTGGGCTGCGACCCACAGGTTGAGAATTGCTGTGCTGGGGCTTCTGACTGCCCTGACCCCACCTTTTCGAGATCACCTGCAGGACAGGTGATTCCAGGACAGCTGTGCCTGGCCTGGAATCAGCTCCACGCCAGAGAAAACATTTAAGACACTGAAGCAGCAGGTGGCCTCAGCAGCCACATGCCTTTGTAGTGGGCTCCAGGTGGCTATGGTTCAAGTTGCGTGACATAACTACATCTAGCCCCAGGGTCCCAACTGATAATTATCTATATTCTTTTGAAAATATCTTGTCTTCCCAGAATCTGGTTCAACTAGGATAAAACTACATCTCTTCTTGGCAATACCCAAATTAGGTGGCTTATATTCCTAAAAAACAGAAAAACTAAACATAAATCAAAGCTAGTTTTCCTGTATGTGACTGCTGACAGGCACTGGAGATTGGTTCACTCATTCTTTCTGTTCCTCACTTTTTTCTACTTTGCTCAACCACAGAGGCTAGAAAATTAAATGCTAATTTGCAGCCTCCTTGCAGCTAGAGAAAGCCACACAACACTGTTATGGCTAATGAAACAGAAGTAAAAGTCACTCTCTTTCCCAGTATAAATGTGTGTGCCGACTACTGTTAAAGCTGTAAGATAATAAGGTAAGGCAGAAAGTCATTCATGCATATAACAGACATTTCCCAAACACTTCTCAAATTAATTAGAACACAGACTACTAAAAAAGAACCGTCAACGGTAAAAGTTTTATTACAGATTAAAAACAGTTTGGGTATTCAGTGCAGGGTCCAAATGACAGCTCAATGATGATGAGGACCCAGGCTCCTTCCTCTTTGTTGCTCTGCCATCCCCAAAATGTTACCTTTACTCATAGAGCTAAAGATGGTTCATCTGCACTCCAGCCCAAGAGAAGGAGAAAATACAGGAGATGGCTTACTGCTTTCCTTTTAGAAGCACAACTTGGAAGTTACACTTATTATGCCTATTCATGTTCCTTTGACCAGAACTTCACATGACTATATTCAGCTGCAAGGAAAACTGGGAAATGTGCCCAGCCAAAGCTCTTATAATTACGGAACAAGGAGGAGGGCTCACGCCTGTAAACAGTACTCTGGGAGGCCAAGGCAGGTGGCTCACCTGAGCTCAGGAATTCAAGACCAACCTGAGCAAGAGCAAGACTCTGTCTCTACTAAAAATAGAAAAATTAGCTGGGCATTGTGGTGGGCACCTGGAGTCCCAGCTACTCAGGAGGCTGAAGCAAGAGGATCAGTTGAGCCCAGGAGTGTGAGGTTGCTGTGAGCTGTGATGCCTCAGCCCTCCAACCTGGGCAACACAGTGAGACTGTCTCTAAAGCAAAGAAAGAAAGAAAGAAGGAGGCGGAGGAAGACAAAACAGGGGAGAAGATAGAAGGAGGAGGTACTGAAGGAAGAGGAAAAAGAGGAAAAAGAGGAGGAAAGAGAAGAAGAGAGGAAAACGACTGTGACTACTAACAACAACAGTGACAATGACACTGGGAAGAGCAGGGGCAGCCCTGCCACCCTCCCACACGCCAGGCACTGTGTGGTGTGCTGGGGAGAGAGGTGAGCAAATCTCACTCAGAGCTAAAAGTGTCCATGCATCTTTGCACCACCAGAGACCACCACAGGTCCCCACACTCTACTGATATGTAGCAAATATTTATTGATACCAATTAGTAGCAATAGTAAATAATCCTAGGACCAGTCTGCACCTGCTACTTAACTGGGACTTGAGAAACCACCATGGATAGGACAACATTCCCACCCTCGGGAATGCCTAGTCTAGACAAGGAGACAACACGGGCCATATGCATGGAAAAATGAAACAACAAAATTTGCAAAGCCCAGTGCCTTGTGAGGCCGGGAAGACCCAGAAATTACTCTGCATGAGGAAGAATGACATCTGGTGACTCTTGTCAGCAGGACAGACCTTACCAGAGATGCTGGGGTAAGAGAAGGCAGGGAGGCTCAAAGACAGACACTAGGACAAGCTCAGTTCACGGAAGAGCCCTGCTTAGCCCTGCTGAGTGTTGGAAAGCATTCCCCCCTCCTTTCAGCAGGCAGTAACTGTCCTAGGCAATCCCAGCACTCAGCTGCTGCTCCCTCAAGAGAGACAGGCACAGAACCTTTATTTCCAAACGCCAGCCACCCCCACCTTGCCCATCATTAACGATTTCATGGTCCCAGTTAAAACAGCATTTCCCCAAAGCAATTTTCCCAGAAGTGGCAGAAGGGCAGAGATTAGCTCAGGTTGCCATGGAGAGCCTCAGAAGACCATCTGTCCTGGCTGGTTTAGACTTTCAACTCCCTCAAGGTTATTTCTTAGGGTCAGATGCTCTCAAAAGTCCCTCCCAGTTGTAAGATTCTGAGCAACTAAATTGGAACCCTGAGATCTAAAACTTCCCAGGATAAAAGTGAGGAAGACCCTTGATCAAATTACAGAAAAGTCATTTATGCAAAGGATCCAGTACTGAGTCAGATGGACGTATTACAGGCCCTCGAAAAAGCCGTTACTGTCATTTTTATTAGTTGGTGTTTGTTTCTTTGTCTATATTCATAGGCCATCTCAATCCAGAGAGATTTTCAAGTGACTTACAAAATAATATACTAACAAGAAGTTTTGAGGCAGAGCCAGGGAATTTATCAAAAAGACAAGGGAAAAAATGAGAAAAACAGTACAAAGATACCAAAGGGGGGGGGGGAAAAACCGAGAAAAACGATACAAAGATACCAAGGTAACCACATTCTAAAGCGGAAACTAACCCTAAATTAAAAATTCTCCTGGAGTTTCCTTGAGACAAAAGAAAAAAGGAAGAAATAAACAACTAAAGTATTTACAAAATTTAAATTGCCTGAAAGGCACAAACAAGATAACAACAAAATCCAGAGAACTCAGTCCAAAATTTTGCTGAGCAGTACACTAGTTCCAGGGCACTATGTGAAGAGTTAACCTCAGGCTACGTGAAAAGTTAAGAGAAAGTAACTGGGGGCGTATAAATCTCCAAAACAGCAGTAAAATGAGCTTTACTTACACAGTCAAGGAGCACTATTGTTTTTATTTTTATTTACTTATTTTTTTGAGACAAAATCTAACTTGTCGTCGCCCTCGGTATCGTGCTGTGGCATCACAGCTCACAGCAATCTCAAACTCTTGGGCTCAAGTAAGTCTCTGTCCGCCACAACACCCGGCTATTTTTAGAGATGAGGTCTCGCTCTGGCTCAGGCTGGTCTCAAACTCATAAGCCTCAGGCAAGCCACCCAGAATGGAGGCCCACTTGGCCTCCTAGAGTGCTGGGATTAAAGGCATGAGTCACTGTGCCCGGCCTTGGGAGCACTCATTTAAATAAAGCATCTTCTTTCTACATTGGTTGCTTGTATCCCAAGTGGACAAATGAAC
The DNA here is from genome assembly GCA_963574355.1 of Loris lydekkerianus. Lineage (NCBI taxonomy): Eukaryota > Metazoa > Chordata > Mammalia > Primates > Lorisidae > Loris > Loris lydekkerianus. The sequence continues at coordinate 12,642 of CAUYPK010035858.1, read as the reverse complement.
AGTTGCCACTAAAAGGTCTTGTTTTTGTGATAAGACAGGTCAAGCTTTCTATACCCAGAGGTATACTACACCAAGAGGTTACCATTTTGTGCTTTGTTCTGCATCTCCGCACCTTCCCTCTCTTAACCTGGCTGGTCAGCGTGGTTCTAGGTGAGCGCTGTCAGCAGTCAGAACAAACGGCACTGCAGGGCCTTTTACACTTTTCAAAGGACCTCCCCCTTCTGTTACCTACACACTTCTGGAGATAGGAAGGATCCATAATTATCATCTCTATGGTAAAAGGATGTGAAGACAGATCCCACTGAGGCTGAGCTTCAAGGTCACCTTGAGTCCATGGTTGAGTCCAGCTCTGGCCTACACCTTGGCAAAGCCTGTCCCTCACCCTTCAGGGTCCTCCCCATCCTGGTCAGGTGCTGATTTTATCTTATGTCTACAGGTGGGTGGCAATGCCGCTGACACTCTCCTGGCTCCCTTTGGGATCTTTTCTTTCATCTGTTAATGAAATCATGCTCTTTTCTTATAGTGAAGCAGAATCTTCAAAAGAGGAAAAGGAACCCCCCATCTCAGCACACGCAGAGACTATAAAGTTCATCTGCTAGGGAAAGCTGACCAGGGACCAAACACGTTGCTAAGAGGCAACTGCTGAAAGTCAGTGACACATTAATATGAAAATGTGAAGAGCAAGTGACGAGTACAAGGCTGCATCCCAGAGTGCACTCAGTCACGTCTCAGAGGAGAGGTCACTCAGTACACCCCTGCCCTGTCCACCTCCCCACGTGCTGGCTCTCATAGATGCCAAGTGGGTAAAAGCCCCAGGAATCACACCTCCCAGGGGCCTGCTCTGCGAAGAAGAGGACCAAGAAGAATGACAGAAAGACACACACTTCCTGGGGCTTTCCTTCTCACATACAGAACCTACTCCTGAAAAGACACCACTGTAATGAATTCGCAAGCCATGGCAATTCATAGGTAACAGAGCAGACTCATCTCAAAGGAGCTGATGCCGTCACCAAATATCTTAAAGGAGTTAGCACTCTTCCCATTTTCAACATCCATTAGGGGAACCTGACAGCAAAGACGGACCCCAGGTAAACCCAGGGCGCAGCCCTCCTAAGTCAAACCTTCTCATCTGTCTGCAGCATCCCTGTCTCTGATTCTGGCGGCCTGCCCATTTCCTGAGCTGTAAAGGAAAATATTCACAATCCTGCCTTCATTACTATGAGAAACACTGGCTTCTGCTTTTAATTAAGCATTTTATACTGATTTTCGTCTTTGACGATAAAAGATATCCAACTGCATATTTTCTAAATGATCCACACAGATCTAATAACAATGTTTTTCCAGTAAGAAGGCAGCTCCCACTGTCTCCCTTCTCTGCCATAAAAACTTGAGCCTTGTAATAGTCATTGATTTGACAAGTATTTAATGAATGTCTCTTTTATTCATGCCAGGCTCAAAACACTGCATCCAGGCTGAAGACACTCAGTAGAGGAAATATCTTTCTCCCCACCTAGATCTCAAAATCCAGAGGAAGAAACAAACATATAGACGATAAAGAATCCCAAAATATGGGCCAGGCACGGTGGCTCATGCCTGTAATCCTAGCACTCTGGGAGGCTGAGGCGGGTGGATTGCCTGAGATCATGGGTTCAAGACCTGCCTAGGCCAGAAGAGAGACCTTGTCTCTAAAAATAGTCGGGCACTGTGGCAGGCTCCTGTAGTCCCAGCTACTTGCGGGGCTGAGGCAAGAGAATTGCTTAACCCCAAGAGTTTGAGGTCACTGTGAGCTGTGATGCCATAGCACTCTACTGAGGGCAATCAAGTAAGACTCTGTTTCCAAAAAAAACAAAACAACAATCCTAAAAGAGAGTGACAGTGACGATTTAAAAAAAGGCAGAGAAGAGGGAGGATGGATGTTTTTTTCCTCCTCCTGATTCAAACGCCAAACCATAATCCATTTCCATTTGAAGGAGCTAAGAAGTATAAACAGATGGGAAACAAGCAGAATTGTGCAATATTCCGGAAATACACTGCGGTTAGCAACCAAGAACCACACTGACACCCTAGGCCAGGCACTGTCCTAGGCACTCAAAGGATGACACAGATCCCAACCAGGAGTTTCCAAGGCCCTTGAGAAACAAGATATAGAGAAATTAAAAATAACAACCACCGCAGCGCCTATGGCTCAGTGAGTAGGAGGCCAGCCCCATATACTGAGGGTGGCAGGTTCAAACCGGGCCCCAGCCAAACTGCAACAAAAAAATGGCCGGTGTTATGGCAGGTGCCTGTAGTCCCAACTACTCAGGAGCTGAGGCAAGAGAATCACCTAAGCCCAAGAGCTGGAGGTTGCTGTGAGCTGTGACGCCACAGCACTGAGAATGACAAAGTGAGACTTTGTCTCTAAAAAAAAAAAAAAACAACAAAAAACCACGAAAAGCATTCTGGAAGTTTTTTAAGCACTTCCCCAGGGAAGTGCTTCAGAGAAGCCACTGAAGGTTGTTTTTTGAGGAAGAGAAAAACTGTATTTCAACTTTATCAGAAAAGTCAGTCTATTGAACTCTTGCAACATGCCTATCACTGTTATTCTGGGGGCATTACATGTTTCATCTCATTAGCTACCTGAGTTAACAGGCCTAGTACAAAATAAAAATATGGAACTCCTTATTCAAAACCATATTAAGAATTCCAGTTTCCCTGAAGAAGACGGAACCAGAAGCAGAGCCCCAATGTGGAGGCCCTATGCAGTTGCACAGGCTACGCACCTATGAAGCTGGGCCTTATTCTAACCCATTCCTGCTCCTCTGCACTGGTGACACTTGCTCGTGGTGCAGGAAAGTGCCTGACTGGCTCCTGGAGAGTGACTTCCATTCTTACATTCAGGATCAGGAGACCTGCTGCCAAAAAGACAGCTTCTCATCTCAGTAAGAGCCAGCCTAGTGTAGGCGCATGAGATGGAGAATGAGGCTGCTCCAAGGGCAACTTCCTCCCCTCCCAAGATACAGTGATACAGTTTCCAGGGATTATCTGGCATCATGCTTAGAAAAAAGGAATTGATGCCTTTAAAGGTTAACCTTAAGACAGAAAACATGGAGGGGGGGAATCAAGATCACAATCAGTCCTACTTTAAAAATAACAACAAAACTGCTCCTAAATTTGTGAAGCTTAGTAAAAATAATCATAATAACAATAATAAACATTGTCTAGAACGCCAATGACTATGCTCTTTAAAGACAGTCCTCACAACAACTGAGATAAGGAACGAGAAACCATGCCCATCTTTGAAAACAGATTTTCTATTTGTCTGCTCCTCTGCATTTCAGATAAGAGGACACCAAGCAAACAAGCCCTATGAACTGACCGTGGGCAAGTCTTTCTCCTTGCAGCCTGGGGCGCCTACCTGCAAACGGAGTGTTGGGCCTGCTTTTCCATCCTCTGACTCTGACAGCCTCCGACCCCCAGAGCAAGAACCCAGGAAAATTCACTCCTCTCTGCTCAGCACAGCACCAGATGGAAAACCCCAAGGTCTGGCACAGCAGGAAAAAACTGGTTCCACATCCAGAACACTGAGATTCTAGTCCAGGACCCACCAATCAGTCCCTCCCAAGTGTGACTTGAAGCAAGTCACTGGCACAGCTCTGAGCCTCAGTTTCCTCACCCACAAATTGACTAGCAGACACCTAGTCCTTCCTTGTAAGGCACAGTATCTGGCACCTTGAAGTTCTCACATTTGTTAGTTATTAGCATCACTGTCATTATTATTATGTCCTCTTCTGATGGGTCCCACAGACTTCAAATAAGAGGACGCTTCTAATTAAAATTTAAATGGCATGCTACCCTGATTCCCCAAAAATAAGACAGTGTCTTATATTAATTTTTGCTCCCAAAGATGCGCTCGGTCTTATTTTCAGGGGATGTCTTATTTTTCCATGAAGAAGAACACAGTACACATTTATTGTTCACCGTGTCCCGTCCGCTCTGATCCTCCTGTTCTTCTACATGCATCTGCGAAAGTCTCCTCCTCTCTCCCACCCCGTGCTCACTGCTCACTCGGACCTCCGCTCCGCCTCCACACTGCAGTGACATCAGGACTCCGTGTAACACCACTGGTTGCTAGACGCCAGTTGGGGCAGCCCTAAGCAACCAGTTTACGGTAAATTAATTTTCACTCGGAGACAGAGCCTGGGGAGGCTTTATTTTTGGGGGGATGCCTTATATTTCACCCAGAAGGTAACCTGTAAGCAGGTCTTATTTTCGGAGGATGTTTTATTTTCGGGGAAACACGGTATTACCATCTGATTTAGTATCAATTAACAAGGAAAAATAAAGAATATCAAAGTCACTATGATTTTTTATTCAAGTCATCAAAGCAACACTCACACATACATACATACATACATATATATATATATATATATATATATTTTTTTTTTTTTTTTTTTTTTTTCCTTTTACACAGTTTCACTCTATCCCCCTGGGTAGAGTGCCATGGCATCATAGCTCACAGCAACCCCCAACTCTAGGGCTCAAGCAATTCTCCTGCCTCAGCTTCCCAAGTAGCTGGGAGATACAGGCGCTTCCCACAATGCCCAGCTTGTTTTTCCATTTTTAGAGATGGGGTGTCTCTCTTGCTCAGTCACATATAATTTTTGCAATCACTGATGATGCCTGATTCTCAAAATGCTTAGGAATCGGCTTCTGGGGACCCTAGGCTGGGACGCACTGCCCTGTATGTACCACCTACCAGCCCAGAAGGTATCAATCCATGGCCATCTCCACCTCCAGTCACTCTCTCCAATACCTCCTCCCCTCTTTCCACAGCTGCCCAAAGTGCCAAGACCTCAAACACAAAGGAGGCAAAAGGCACCCAGCCTTTGAAACTGAATGTGTGATTATTTGCGCATGTTTCTGCCTTTAGTCCTTTTTTCTCAGGGTGCAAACATTGAAGGGTAAGAGACAGCACACCCATCTCACATAGAATGATACTACATAGTCTTGGATAAATTCTTTATGACCATATTTTAATACATAGTTGGAAAAAAACAAAATAATAGACTATTAGATCAGTAATGGTTCTCACAGTGATGCATGTGCAACTTAAATTTGCACAAAATGTGTACCCTTCTACTTTTCTGATAAAAGATAAATTGCATAATAATAGCCTGGGGAATTTGTTAAAATGCAGATTCCGACCCAGCAGGTCTGGAGAGGAGCCTGCTATGCACCCAGGATGCGGGAGCTTGTCCACAGAGCTCGTTCCAGCCTCAGATGAGAACTAGAGGCTCAGAGAAGGCAAGTGTTTTGTGTGGGGTCATACAGCTAGCAGAAGGCAGGACTAGGACAAGAGGTCCGTCCAGAGCTTTCTGCTGTGCTCTGCTGTCCTTTCCCATCACAGACAATGCACACAGACAGGGACCACACCGCAGTCTTTTCCGCACTTTCCAGCACAGTTTCACAAACAAAAGATGTCCCCAAATAAGTACTGGTGGATTAATCTGAAGAGGGAAACAGAGAATGCTGTGATTACGGTAAGACTTTTATCTACCTATATACTCGAGTATAAGCCGAGTTTTTTGGGTACAAAATTTGTGCCGAGTCCGGGTTTTTCGGCACAAATTTTGTGCCGAAAAAACTCAGCTTATACTCGAGTATATACGGTATTTCATCTCTTTAAAGAGTCCTTTCTGATCAACCACCTAGTATCTTTAAAACTTTCTCTACTTATATACCAAGTTTTTCCTAAAGACATTTTCTAAATTAAAAATTAATTTATGAGGAAACAGTTCCAAACAAGCTATGATCCTAAATCAATATTGAAAGAGGAGATAAGGGCTTTTATTCCAGTATCAGCAGATGTTTCGTGTTCCTGAATATCTCCTGTGCTCTCCCATTTAAGGCACGTAAGGCCCATGAAGTGTTTGAAGAGTTGTACTTAGAGCTAAGTGTTCAGACAGGGTCTAAAGCTCCCTCCCGCCATTTGGACTGAACCACTCCAAAGGGCTTCTGTGGCTTGGAAATGTTTTTTCATGACCCTAAGAGTTTGAAGATCTTGCTACGTGACCCTGTTTAGCTTTGTGGGCTTCTAGCAGGCCCACAATACGTCCCTGACCCTGGTCACACACATCATTAGGGTCCCAAGTTTTCAAGGTTTTTGACAGAACTTTCTTGAAAGGTCAGAAAACACTCCCTGGAAAGAAAGAAAAATGGAACATTGAGACTTTCCATCCTACCACTTTGTTAAAATTAACAAGTTCAGTGCAAATACTTTGGATTTGGATCTTGCTTCCCCAGGAAAGCAGGAGGCCTGAAGCTAACACCTAAAGGCAAAACTAATTTTCAAGCCACAGGAGCTCTCTCCACGGGGCTTCTGATAGTTTCTAGCTGCAGGAATGTAATCCATCAGAGCCTGCAGCTGGCCTGGCTGCCAGCCCTCCCACGAGAACCTTCCCCAACCTGCCCCTCCAACCACAACCTCAGCAAGAAGGGATCTGACTTCCCTTCAATGGAATTCTCAGGCCCCGGGGCCACAGATGACCCCTCACATCTCTGGCAAGGCACATATCAAAATGAATCCGAATTCCTCTGGCTATTTGTCTCTCCCCAATCCTACTACCCCCCACAACCAGCATCTCCAGTTCCGGGAGTCTGGGAGCCCCTAAAAAACATGGGTAACATTCTGGTCCCCACATGGCCAGCACCGCCTGGGCACTGGCACGCAGTCAGAACGCACACTGTCAGCAGCTCCGCAAACTCCCCTCTAGGTCACTGCTCCCTCCAGGAGGGCTTCTAAAAGTGTTTATGGCTGAAAGAAGCAGTGAAGCCAGGTCCCTTTACAGATGAGGACCTGAGTAAGACCCTAGAGGAACCCCGTCAGCACTGGCCCAGTCAGTGGTCAAGCTGGACAGATTCTCTGAGCTCTCCCACCACCTCCTCTTTCTCTGCCACTGGGCCAGCCCAACAGGGCTCCGTGGGCCACCACTAGCGAGAGGAGGACATTGGTTCTTGTGTGGCACAGGGCAGGAGGCAGGGAAGGCCAATTGTGTCTCCAGACTCCATGACTGAGGAGCTCAAAGTGGCTAATTCTGATCAAGGCCAGTGTGGGCCTCAGCCTCCTTACCCGGAAAATGGTCACATTAGCTTATGCTGATTGACAGCTGGCCCTGTGCATTCACTACATGCCAGTGGCCCCTAAGCAACGTCTATGTCACCCTTCCCAAAAGGTAATGAGGTAGACAGGAATAGTGCCCACACAGGGCAACTGGGGTGTTGAGGTTTGGAGGCCCAAAGTCCCACTCATGTGAATGGGCTCAGCTGAATCCCAGCACCAGAATTCTGACTTCCTGCAGATTAGCTTTGCCAGAGGTCCCCCTCAGCCCTGGAAAGAGAGTAAGGAAGCCTGTTCCTGACAGGAGGGGAGCCTCCACCCCCATATCTGGTTTCCCAGCAACCAGGTACTGCAGCAGCCTCACCTAATCCCAGGTGCACACAGAAGACAGCAGTCTGTCCCAGCAGGCTCCCTTCTCCTGAGATTAGCACAGTCCCCAGGAGGCTGCTATTCCAACCCCAGGGGGACCACAGCTCAGCCAAGATAGAGCTTACCCAGGAAGCCACCTCTTTGCTGGGGAGGGGGGAGGGGGGGAAACAAAGTACAGACTGGATGGCCTAGGTCAGCAGCCAGCGAGACGGTGGCTGCCCCGGAAATCCACAAGTGACCACTGAAGCAACCACCACCTCCATGTGCTTCCTGCAGGTACTGGGAAGAGCATCCGCAAGCATCCAGTTAAAAAATATGTCCTAGGACCCTCATGAGGTCATGTCCTGGGGCCAGCACCTGGATCCCGAGCTCACTCACCACAGTATCCACAGCACCCAGCACTGTGCCTCACATACAGTTGGTGTTCAGTTGATTATAGGTTAATGTTTCTTTGTTGATACATAATAGATACACACATTTTGGAGCGTACACATTATAATTCCAATACATTTATATAACGCATAAAGATCAAGGCAGGGTAACTGGTATCTCCACCACTTCAAATATTTATCTTTTCTTTATGCTAGGAACATTCCAATTATAATCTCCCAGCTATTTTTGAAAGTTACAATACATTATTGTTAACCATAGTCACCCTATTACCAATCGATCATTCGCTTGACAATAAATGAATTTACTGACCCCTGTCATCGTGGTGGAAGCCACATGTCCCTCCCCAGATGTGGGAATAGGCACCCAGGCTCACCAACAACTGTTCAGTTTCGGATACGTTCCATCACTTGAGTTTTCCCAGTCTGTAGCCCCAGCAATAAGGGGATCACAGGAAGCCTGGTATTGTGAAAGAGAGTGGACTGGTCTCAGCACCTCTCACCGTTAGTAATGTGAGTCTTTTCCACACAAACCTGATCTCACAGTTTCTTAATCTTAAGAAAAATGCTGTCAATTCATCTGGATACTACAGCTACCTCACCACAGAGAAACACCACAGAAAACAACCTTCAGGGAAAGAAGGAAATTGCATAAATTGCAAGCTTCTGTTTCCCCTCATTTTCTTTCTCTGCAAGAGGTAAGGAATGGAAAGTGGTAGAAGAAGAAGGGGACATTTTCACAATGCCACACAGTTTGCAACATCCTTTTACCTGGATTTCTCTATTAGTATGCATATGAATCCTGAGAGATTTTTTTTTCTTTTTGAGACAGAGTCTCACTATGTCACCCTGGGTAGAGTACTATGGCATCACAGCTCACAGCAACCTCAAACTCTTGGGCTTAGGTGAGTCTCTTACCTCAGCCTCCCAAGTAGCTGGGACTACAGGCACCCGCCACAATGCTATTTTTTAGTTGTATCTGTCATTGTTGTTTGGCAGGCCCAGGCTGGGTTCGAACCCACCAGCCTCAGTGTATGTGGCTGGTGCACGAGCTGCTTGAGCCACAGGGTCTGAGCCAATCCTCTGAGATTTTACTACCTCATTTCACACATCAGGAAGGGAAGCCTAGAGAGATTAAGCATCTTGTGCAAGATTATACAGCAAAGAGATTTTTTTTTCTCTCCAAACCATTCACTCTTTCCTCCACGCAGGGTGCTTGGGGGCCCCGTGGATCTATTTACCAAGAAATGAAGACAAAATCATGCTTGTTATCTGACCTTTCAATCTCAGATAAGACTTTAAAGTTTACAAGGTGCTTGTAAACTCCATCTCCTATAATCTTACATAATCTTCAGGGAAGGAGTTATAATCCCCACTGTACAGATAGAGAAACTAAGAACCAGACCCCCAGAAGGAACAGAGCAACTTTCTGGGGAGGCAGAGGCCAGGGTTGGGTCCTAAACCCGACCCTCGCCACCCCCAGCCCCAGAACCTAGGCAATTAGACATGGGGTCTTGGTCTCCTTCTGAGTCTCTCTGTCCTGGTGCAGCAGGTGAGGTCCCAGGGGAAACCTGCTGCTTTACAGAGCAGGGCCTGGGAAAAGATTTTTATCACTTAGTCAGGAATCAAACATTACAGGCAGCAGATTCTTGTGAACTCATTTGTCAAAATAAATATGTACATTATTATTAATATCATTTTAAAAATGCATAATGGGCTATTGTTTGACTGCCTCCCAGACACATGTTTTCCAGTAGAGAACCCCTTAGGCACCTTTCCTGACCCTCTGTCCCCAACTTGGACAGGAGCCTGGACTAGTGGCCCTTCCTCCACACTTCCCAGACCCTGCGCCCAGGCACTGACTGCACCCGCCATCTTCTTCAGGCTTCCCTCCAGGCCAGCCTTTGAACTCCTGGCAGAAGCTCCTGTGGCCCCACCATGTTGCCCAGTGCCTAGTACCCAGCAAGGTTCAGTGCCCTAGTGACCAAGGACCTCCTAACTAATACAGCAGTCTGGCAAGACAAAAACAACCCAGGCTTCCACCCAACTATCCCCCCACCGCCTGAGCCCCTAAGGAACCAGCCTGAAGCTTTCCATTCTCCTGCAAAAATTATAAGTAGCCCAGCCTAAGGCAGACCCCAGGGGCTGAGTTGCAGTAGAAAATCTGGTCATAGTCGCATCTAGATGGCTTGCAAGTTCACAACTTGAAAAATTGTCTGGGCTCCAGGGCTGGTGGGTTCAATCCCAGCCCAGACCTGCTAAACAAAACAAACAAACAAACAGAAAAAAAAAACTGGGCGTTGTGGCAGGCACCTATAGTCCCAGCTACTAGAGAGGCTGAGACAAGAAGATTGCTTGAGCCCAAGAGTTTGAGTTGTTGTGATCTATGATGCCACAGTACTCTACCGTGGGTGACAAAGTGAGACTGTCTCAATAAAAAAAGAAAGAAAGAAAAGTTGTCCCCTCTGCTTATTAAGAGAAAAGAAGAGAAAGAGTCCCCAGAGGTTATTTCCCTAGCTGTGAGACCTCTTTCAAAATTCTGGAAGAAAAAAGAGGAGAGCAGGAGGGGAGGGGAGGGCAGGAAAGATGGCACCAGCTACTCCACTCTCAGCTGCAAGCCCAGGATAGGAGCCAGTATTATCCAAGCCTTCTCTCACACATAAGACACAGCAAAAGAGGAGAAAGGAGGCCTGGGAGGGAGAATCTGAATTTCCTGCCAATTAAGAGCAGAGTGACCCTAGGTTACAGCTCCAAAAAACAAACATACAAAAAACCCCAGATTTTTCATCTTGAGAAAACAGCCCCGCTCTTGAGCTGCCTGCTGCTCCCTGCAAACACAACCCACCACATGCTCAAATGAGTCCATACCGACTTTCTGCAGGGCTGGATTCCTCCACTGTTGGAAGAAACAGAAGATTTTCGTTGTTCAAAGATACAGTTTTAAATTCCTAGATAGTAACAGTAAAGTAAACGGGGGTTAGCTCAGCCTCTAGGAAGTGAGAACGTGTAGTGAAAGTGAGCAGAGTGCCCTGTGGGCCTCTGAGCACCATGCTGGCTGTGCCCAATCCAGGGAGAGAGGAGACCCCAAAACATAGTCACTACATTAATAAATATTTAGGCCTGGATGGTGGCACACACCTGCAACCCAGCCCACTGGGAGGCCAAGGCAGGGCAGGTGGATTGCCTGAGGCAGAGCATGACCATCTCTTAAAACAGCTGGGCATTATGGCAGGCACCTGTAGTCCCAGCTACTCAAGAGACTAAGGCAAGACAATCACTAGAGCCAGAGTTGCTGTGAGCTATGACACCACTGAACTCTACCCAGGGCGACATAGTGAGACTGTCTCAAAAAAAAAAAAAAAAAAAAAAAAAAATATATATATATATATATATAAAACATAACCTCTTTTTGTAAACATACATGAATAAAAACACTATCAGAGACTAATCCAGATGAGATCAGGCGCCTTCAGGATGGTATAGCCATAGACATCAGAGACTAATCCAAATGGTAGGATTGCAGTGATTTTTGTTTTCATGATGCATCTCTGAATTTTTCTTTTGTTTTTCTTTTTTTTTTTTTGAGACAGAGTCTCAGTTTGTCACCCTTGCCAGAGTGCCATGGTCTCATAGCTCATAGTAACCTCAAACTCCTCTTGCCTCAGTCTCCCAAGTAGCTGGGTCTACAGGCACCTGCCACAACACCAGTCCAGTGTTTCTATTTTTAGTAGAGACAGGGTCTCACTCTTGCTCAGACTGGTCTCAAACTCCTGAGCTCTGGCAATCCACCAGCCTCCGCCTCCCAGAGTGCCAGGATTATAGGCGACAGCCACAGCACCTGGCTCTGAATCTGTTTTTAATGAGTATATATTTTCACATCAAAAAAAGGTAGTAAAACTGTTCCTTCTTAGGTTTAAAAAAACAAAAAAGATAATACCCACTTCATTTTGCTATGAGGATTAATGAGGGAAGGTAACCTCACCAATGTGGGGTATCAACTCAGATTAAGGAAATCCCAGGGAGGGGAGAGAGCCAGGGAAGGCCTGCCCTTGTCAGCCTGCCTGCTCTGGACCTGGAGGTCTTCTCCCCACCACCAGCTTCTTTCCCCAGGCTCAGACAGGGCTGAGGGCATGGCTCAGCTTCCCCACCCCAGAAGCCCTGCCCCTAAATCCTGGAGAGAGGCTATGTTTAGTATAGGCAAGACAAGTTCCTTTTCTGAACTGAGGAAGATACATTTCCCAGGAAGGAGTGAGGGGAGGAAGACGGAAATCAGGGCAACAGTTCTGGAGAGACAAAATACTAGGATTCCACTCCAAAACACAAAATGCTTACCATGTGCTTGGTCCACCAATGACACCCAATGACCGATGGTGACTGTTATGCAAAGACTGAAATCTAGGTGGGCTCGCCTCAGGTGGCCTGCATGGCAGAATGAGGGAAGGAGAAGCTGCACAGAAGGCTGCAAGGGAGCCTGGTGCAGGACAGAACGGGGCGGGGCAGGATGAAATGGGGCTGGACTGGGCAGAGAAGCGGTGGGGCAGGGCCCCAGACAGGGCAGGGCAGGGAAGGGGCGGGGCCTTGTAGAAAAGGGGGCGGGGCTGAGAAGGGGTGGGGCGTGCCAAGAAGGGGCTGGGCAGGGTCGAGAAGGGAAGGGACGGGGGTGGGGGGGCCGAGACGGGGCGGGGTGGGGCTGAGAAGGAACGGGGCGAGAAGGGAAGGGGTGGGGCGGGGCCGAGAAGGGAAGGGGTGGGGCGGGGCCGAGAAGGGAAGGGGTGGGGCGGG